>JANAVB010006200.1:4001392-4049686 GCA_029216955.1 Iris pallida
TATTTTTTTTGCATCAATAGTTGATAACTATAATGGGACAATGATGTTGTTGAGTAGACATCACATTTGCAGTAGTAGTCTTCCTCGTTTTGTGCTTGTAACAAATTACGTCACGTAAAAAAGAGGAAAATTTTGCCTTTAAAGCAACTTCACACGCATATATAGGCTCTGTGCACGGGTTCGATGGTAAGGCATTTGCTTTCTAACCTATATCACATGTATGGGATTCCTCGTGCATAGGTCATTTGTGAGAGACTTTGTTAACATGCCTACTTCACATGCATAGCTAGGCTATATTCATGCCATGAATGGCGCATGCTGACTGTCTGCACATAGCATCTAATATGTATAGCTTGCCATTAGATGCGTGTATCATCTCACCTTGAATGGCGCATGTTCTTGAAGACACATGGATTGGGCTGCCTTAGACTTCTTTGACTTAGCATGTACTGGTGATAGTAAATAGTGTCTATGTCTTCCCCAACTCCAGAGCCTTGGCACATAGGAACTTTAGGGAAGAAGATTCTGTTGAAAACAAAACCTTTCTCCCCTTGCATGCGTTTGTTGGTAGAGCTTGGTCCTGCATTAGTAGATAGCACATCCACAATAGCTGTTGGGCATACCACAGGGTTGTCCTTCACATGCCTGGGTTAAGAATCAGCACTCTTCTTCCCAGAATTGTTTTTTTTGCGCACTTTGCTGAATGTGCATAGAGGTATAAGAGCAATTGATACTTAGGTTCCCAACATCGTAGTGTTTTCTTTAGTTGGAACCACGGTGCTCAACACTTTTTTTACCACTCTTGGAACGCGATTTCTTGGCCTGTACACTGGCAGAGCCAACTGTTGTATCCTTTGCCATTTGGACAGAGACAAAAGCTTTGTTAGCATGCGCATGCAGAGAATCATGCACAACTAGAGCCTTCACTAGGCTTTGAGTTTTTAGCTTCACTGGGTAATATGCGGCCAGAGCCGCCCCTTCATCATGAGCAACTTTTGGGTAGGCATTGCGAGCTTGTGGAAGCCAAGTCCTTCGAGACTTCTTGGGTTTCGCTGTCTTTGTTGAAGGGGTTGAGCTATCCCCCGAAAGCATCTTCTCCAAAGCTTGTTGATTGAATTGCGTGACCGATATCCTTTCTGTTGAACCAATCTTTGTGATATCGGATTGTGACACCACCTTCTCGTCAGTAGAGAAGGTATATATTCCCCAGCAAAGTCGCCATTTTATTTTCCATAACAAAAATTATATAAACTTTTATATAACTTTTTAAGAGTACAAAAGAATCCTAAATACAAAAGAATTCTAAGTACAAAAGGGAATCTGAGGCGTGTGAGCGATGAAGATTAAGTCTATGATCGACTTTTTACTCCGTTGACGATCCGATGCGAAGATTGAAGGAAACTTGCTAACTTTGGCTCACTAGCAAATTTGGTAGCAAGTAGGCTCTGATACCAAAAGCTTTCTTCCTTTTTTGATCTTGCAGGATTGGTTGGAAAGCACATGTCCCAGCTATTTATAGTCATTCACACTGTAATGACTATGCGCGCGCATGTGAACTGAAAATATATTGTTTTCTATTCTTATGTGTATAGAAACTACATGCGTATAGTTATTTTGCAAAACATGGGAATGAACGTGCATGCATGTCACGGTCAGGTTGCCACATAATGACATTTACGAGAAAATGTTGCTCAAACTTTGAGACGTATACGATAATATGTGCCATTAACACACAATCTCCTTAAATTCATAATTATCCACTGCATAATTATGCATAGACGAGAATTGCAAGAACGTTCTGAAAAATAATCCTTTGTAGCATAAATCTTGGCTACATAATGTCAAAGGGTGTCAAAAAGTGTAGTGGTCACACTGATGTAAAGACTGACGTCTTCTGTATATCGTCGTCTACACGCGTTACGAAGCGACTCGACTTTTAATAAAATGTCAGCTCATGTAGTTAGACTTTATGCATCCAAGTCGTTTGTCGCATAGTGCCAAAATCTACTGCCTTTGGCTGAAGAATGTCGCATAGCGATTATGTCGCATACATCTGAAGCATCAATACTTTTTGGCGCATAGATTATAGTGCATGGGCCTCTACACAAAATACCAATGTTCGTTGTCTTTGGCATCTGGCACATAGAGAGATGCATATGGACTTAAATTTCCATGCTTCTACAGTCTTCTATCGCTGAAATTGTTAGAGTGACTGTACGAATCTCAAAGATAAGATTGTGAACCTTATAATTTGACTACTTGTCGTAATTTACGTAACATGAATTTTGAACACAAATTTTAAAGCATGTACCAAACATTTTTTCTATAGATGAATTAATGTTGGTTAATTAGACTATATTAACTTAGAATTAGCAACCATATATTTAGATCGTGATGATTTACTTAATAAACCCCTTAGAACTACGTAACTTGCCTTAGAAGCAACACAATTAGTTTAGACGACTGAATCGAATTTTATATTTAGAATCACTAACAACTAGATTATGTGACCATTATGTGATGCTTGGTTATTTTCTTAGACTTGGGATAGCTTAAGTTCGAAGTTGGTCAACTATATTCATCCGAAGGTTAAGGCAAGTGCATACTAAACCTATTTTTGCTATCGTCATATATGTTACTCTTGCATGTTGTCCTTTTGCTATTTTGATTTATGTTTATTTGTTATTATGCACGAGAGATAGTTCTAAGCACCCTAATTTTTGGGGTTATTTTTTTATTAAATATGATTTTTATTTATTAAAGTATATTTTATATTTAAATTTTGATTATAAATACACTTTGTCGTAGCTTTGATTTTTGAAGCATATCATTAGCCAATTTCTCGAAATAAGTTCCACTGTTCTAGATGAGTCCATCTTCATTATGGTATATCATGTTCCACTCAAATATGTTTCCTTGCACTACATTTTTCTTGCACAATTTTAGGGTCAAAATAGTCATTTTTACCCTTCGCCGTAACTTCGATGTATTTTTCCAATTCTGATCTGAGGCCCAAACTCGATCCAAACTTGTCGACCCAATATATGGTTTTGACCTATTTTGATCCTAATACATACATGATAATGGTGTTCCACTCAATTGGGTTTTCATGTGCTATTTATTTTCAAATGGCATACAAGACCATTTATTAGAATTTTGGAGTCTATTTCGGTTCAATAAATTGTATAGGTCCAATACCAGTCCAACTAGCTTAGGTAGAGCCTATGTTAGGTTGCCATAACCTATTAGGATTAATTTAAATAAATTTTATATGATTTTTTACAACCAACAGGGGATTAAAAGCAATTAAATCTTTCTGGTTCCAAATTAGGAAAGTATTTAAATCCATTGAGATATATCTTGGTGTATATTTTGATTAGTCAATCAAATCTCCTCCAAATCTTACCAAACAAAATCCTAATGAATTCCAATCCATTAAAATTTAAAATTATTTATATTTAAACCAAATTTTTTGTCGGCACACATCCTCCAAATCTCCAAAACCGAGCACTCCTTTCCACTTTTTTTTCAGTTCGCACATATTCTTCCACCTGACAGAAACCAACATTCTGAGCACTTACAACCCTTATATCACCTTCATCTCAACCCTAAGACACCTCCTAACACCCCAGAACCTTCTTGAGGAGCCACGATCCGTTTGGTCGGTACAAGGCGTGGAAGGCACCCGAAATCGACCTAACTTATGCTAAATTCGTCACAGCAGGTAGGCTGACTTGTATACGAGGTTTCATATACTTTTTGATGTCCGTTTCTCACAAAAAAAAAACTAAAATGAAGCCCTACATGTCTATTTTCATCTCCAATTGGCCATCCACATGTTTCTGACCAGTTTATTCGAGGTGTCCGTTTTGCTACATGGTGTCCAGACTGAACCTATTCCTTTGTGGGCTAGTTTTTGCCGATTTACGGATCACTACGACCTTTAAAATATTTTTGGTAATGATCTAGACATCCTAAGATTTTTGTCCCATATACTTTTGTGTCACTTGGTTTATATTTTATATTTTAATAAAATCTGTGTTCGTCGTGTTGTTGTCGGAACACCAAAAAACCTAGAATCTACATATCTTTTTGGAGTCAAAATTATATGAAACTTTTATAAAATAAATAGTGTGATTATTTTGTTATGATATTCATATTTTACTACATTTTACAAAAAATTCCAGATTTAATATTATTTAAAATTATTTGTTTCGGGTACAAAACTATTACATAAGTCAATGAATATTGATGTTGGATTAATATGAGACTTGTATACATATTTTCTATGAATAAAATAGGCTAAATATTATTATAAATTATTTATAGATAATTTACAAAAGTAAAAAACACATTTTTATGTTATAAAAATATTACTTTATTTTATTAATTTAATAATATATATATATATATATATATATATTTTATATATATATATATATATATATATATATATATATATATATATATATATATATATATATAAATATATATATAAAAAATTATATATAAATATATATATATATATATATATATATATATATATATATATATATATATATATTTGCTAGATTTATATGGTAGTTTGATACTACTTTCCTTACAAATAATGTAGTCTAAATTTTATTATAAATATTCTAATATATCTTTCTAGAAATAAATATTATTTGTTTACTTTATCAAAAAATTATTTTATTATATTTATTTAATACCATATATGATGGATTGGTCATATATATAGTAAGTGCTAGTTTAGTAGATTATGTCTAGTAGGACTATATATAGTAAGTTTATAACTAGTATGTGCTAAAGCATAGATATATCATTGATAGATGCAATTATTTATTCTAGGAGTCTAGGAACTAATATTATGCCACTCCTTGAGTCTCGCCATGTCCCAACTCAAAGAGAAATAATAAATACACTCTACTGTTCGTCATCACAAAAGGTCGAACGAACTTTTTGCTTATTGAACGTAAAAAGGGCCTGTGTACAGAGAAGGAAGTCCTAAACATGATATTCTAAGTACAAGGGAAAGACATGTGTATATAGAAGGAAGTCTTAAACAGGATATTCTAAGTACAAGAAAAAGACCTGTGTATAGAGAAGGAAGTCATAAACAGGATATTCTAAGTATAAGGGAAAGACCTGTGTACAGAGAAGGAAGTCCTAAACAGGATATTCTAAGTACAAGGGAAAGAGTTTCTAGGAAAGTGTGATGGTGCAGATCGAGCACTGCAGCGGCTCCTTCACTCTGTTGACGATCTGACGACGGATTAAACGTGCTCTGACTTTTTGATGCCTTTGATGGAACTCTAGGGTTGCCGATCAAGAGGATGCCTAGAGCTGGAGATTTGATATTCGGTGGTCTCCTCTTGTTGAAGGAAAACTTCTTCTATTTATAGGGGAAGAAAGCACATATGTGATGTTCATTAGGGTTTTAAGATATGAAGAAATTTGCCATCATTGTACGGTACGGGCTTCTGCGGCGCTGGCACGTGGCGAACATTGAGATTTCTCTCAATCGAGATCTCTGGTGGTTATCAAAATAACCGAAGGAGGAGACACATGACATGTGCCGATTTGCTTGTTTGGATGCAGCCGAGTAAATCTTGGAATTTCATCTCAGAATTGGATTCTTATTGATCCTCGTCTAAGATTTAAATCAATTTGATAAGATATCAATCATGATTGATCCCAATCTCATATTCGAGAGAGTCGGTTTAAGTAGACCGACTGGGTGGGACCATACTTTCTGTGCCTCTGGCGAGGTCTAAGTACTGATGCACTTTTGGAGCGACGAGAAGATCGTTCTTCTGGAGACAACGGTACCTCTGTGCTTTTAGGGGACGAGTGGACTATGCTTCGAAGACGACGGAGCCTCTGTGCGTATGAGCGACGAGAAGGTTATGTTTCGAGCGACGAAGTCTCTGTGCTATTGGGCAACGAGTAGGCTTGTGCTTCAGGTTGACAAGGTTACCGTACTTTCGGAGTGACAGGCGGACTTGTATTGGATGCAACGGTATCTCCAAAAGTCTCTGACGAAAGGTAGTTAAGCTTCTGGGTCGGAGCAGAGTGTTGCGCCGTTGGAGTCATGATATGAGAACATCACCAGTCTGTACCTAAGGTTGGCACAGTAATGTAGCTGCGCCTCTGGATTGAAGGAATTGGCTCTAAAGTCTTCTTTTAAGGAGCAATGAATGACCTCTCCTTAATGAACGACTCCCTCTTAATTGCCACCGTTACTTGGAAATTTTCAAGGAGTCCTAGGATAGTCTAGGACTTAGTCGAATGAACTTTATTTAATGAGGCCCATCGTGCTGAGTCCTAGGTTCATCACATTAATATGGGAACTTTGACTGTCGGTCATGTGGCCTGCGTTTTGCACCACTCCCGCCCTATATAAATGGGGAGTTTCTTCTGAAGAGTCACGTCTTCTTCCTCTTCTTGTCCTTCAACACCATGCTAGATCCAGACTTAGCTTCGAACGGTGGTTGGCCTTGCCTAAGTCAGATTTTGGTTGAGGATTCTTTCGTTCAAAGGGGATTTGCCTTCGTAGAAGAACTGTTGATGAGCCTCGAAACATGCTGGAATGCTTCTCATAAGGAGTTCGAACCTGGGCGACGCCTTAGAGGTCTTCGAGGTCCTGACGACCTAGCTTGTGGGTGGATGGCCAATCCAAAGAGCCACAGGTTGTGTTCTGTCCTGCTCATTGGTGGCAGCATACTTTTATTAGGCTAGAAGAGCCTCGGAAGCTGATGCCCTTTTGAAAAGGGCTTCATGCTGCGCTGTGGCCTGAGCTTTCGGTGGGCCAATAGCTGCTTTTGGAAGTGTTATACGTCTGGATGGGGGAAAACTGTGGTGGAGACTTTGATGGAGACTGTATTCACATCTTCTATCCACAGTACCTCTCCCCATGACGGTCACGCTGTGAAGAGTATCCCCGGCGTAGATCCGTAGGAGTTTTCAATTCGACACATGTAATCACAGTCTTTTGTAACCGATCCTTGTAATTATATATTTATGCAGTCTTTTATGTAATTGTGACGAGTCTGTAGCAGACTCCTGTAGCCATGATTAAAAAAATGGACTTCTGAGCCTTTTATCTGTTTGTGATTTTTGTCTTGCTGTTGGCGTGCTTAACTGCCTGCACCTCTGTGCCTTGTATTATGCTGAGATTTTTCATGCTTCTACAAGACCCCCTTAAAAGTGTCCCGAACTTGGGTCAAGCTCGGGGTACTTTGAACAGAATCATGAACAGGTATCTTTTGTAGGGCGATGCCCATCACTTCTATTGCCAGGCTGACATTGTGCTTATGCTTCAGCATTAAATGCCTCCAGCCGTCACCTCCTTAAGTTTTGATCATGACTCGTCGTTTCACACAAACATTCATTATGACCTTTTTCTGAGCCAACGTCGTTTTGAGAGCTTACGAAGCGTCTCGTCTTCTTTTGTCGATGTGGCACGGCTCTTCCTATATATAAGAATGTTGGAGGAGAGAGAAATTTTCTTTCTATTCGCCTACTCCTTTACCAAATCTTCTGTCAAAGTCTTCCTTCTTTCAAACCCTAACCTTTCCCGCTATAGCTCCCAAGAAATCAAGAATCTCGAATGCCCCCGCCGCGAGTTCTAAGAAGGCTTGTGAAGGAGACACCGACCTCCATCCGGCTGTAACACCTTCATGGGCTAGTCCCCAATCGGTTGTAGAGCCCACGAGGCCATCTAGACTATCGTCCGTAAGGGAAGCCGGAGAGGTTTCGTCGAGCCGCCGTCAAGCCAAAGGGAAGCAACTGGCTTTTGAAGCAGTCATTGTTGAGCAACCTTCCGTTAAAGCAGATGTAAGGCCACCTATTGCGGGTAAGTATCTGACTCCTTTGTTGGATTTTTGGCGTGTCGTTCGTACATGAGCATCAACTCTCAGGAGTGTTGTCTTGGAGGAATGCCGTTGTCACGTTATCTTGACCGAGCATCTTTTCATGGTGTTGTCTTTCCTTTTTTTCTCTGACACCATTTATTTACGTGTAGTCCCTATGCCCTCGACTCTCTTCAAGGATACTCTTATTGCCTTCATAGGCTACACCGGAGGTCATGGTGGCGAGGGGGCTCTCATTGCTTCTACCGTGCAGCCAGTTGCTTATGGTCAGCCAAAAAGTCGCCTAGCTATGGTCCAGGAATAACGGCTTACTTACTTTTGTCGCATGATGGATCGAGGCAGATTGTTTGGCCCCTGGATAATGTCAAGATGCTGAAGCAACGGTTTCTCTATGGTGATGAGTTGGTGCCACAAAATATTAAGCTCATAAGAACAACAGAGGGTTGGTACTCCGAAAACTACGATGTTCCTTTGTTTGTGCCCTCCGTTAGCCGTCATCCTCCACTTTCCATTTTCTCTTGTTTATCTGAGGTGCATCTCATGAAGTGGGATTTAACCCCGAGACGTGATGGTCTGATGACGGGTCTTATTGAGGAGGAAGGGCACTCCACTCATAGAGACTTTTTTAAGGATGTGCCTGATAGTCCATCTGTCACGCTGCAGGTGTTGCTCCCTGGTGTGTCTGCACCTGAAGTACATCTCTATTGTGCCTCTCTATTTATTAATAGGATGCTGGCCACTGAGTGTTCTTATCCAAAAGGTGCCTTCCATTTCGCTGGCTGGATTTATCCTGACCCCGACTGGAGGGAATTATCTTTATGGGCGGCAGAAAGGTACAAGTTAGACCTGAAGGATACAGGCCTCAGTCACTATATCAAAGCTACTGCGCAAGGGATCGAGGTCAACAGGCCTCATTTTTTTGCTTTACTGGAGTTGTTTAATCACCGCACAGGGACGTTCTGTACTTATGGCGAGATGGGCTTGGCTCTCCATGAGAAGCATGTTATCTCAAAGCTGCCGTAGGGGGACCACCCTTACGAGGAGTACACTCCTTATAGGAAGGAGTTTCTCATGTTGGAGAGCACATACCCTGAGATGATGACTGTCTACAAAGAGTTGTTTTACCACCACCAGGTATGTAAATGCTAGGATGGAGCGCCAGATCAGCCGTCTATCAAGGCCTGGACTAACTACATCTTCACAAGGCTTCCTTCATTGTCGGGGCAGGCCTATTTTACCACGCGTCGGGAGTATAATGCTGACAAAGTGGACGATATGATGGACAAAGCTGGGGTGTCGGCTCCGTTAGTGGATGCCGAGGGGAAGCCTACTTCCAAAGTCCATTATTTCTTCTGTCAAAATTTGACTTCCCCAAGCCATAAAGCAGGCTTAGCCGCTTTTCTGAAGATTTGGCTACGAAAGGCCGTGGTTCCAGGGGGCTCGGGACATGCTGATCAGATTAGTTAGGATCTGATCTTGCCTGCCGTAAAGCTTACCTTCAGGCATTCCTTGGCCTTACTGCCGGCCATGGTCTGTGACATTCTGCATGGCTTACAGGAATTTTCTTGAAGAATAATCGATCATGGAGGAAGGGATAGAGATTTCCCCTCGATTGGACTTCCCTACCATTACCTAATGGGTTGGTTAGCATTTCACCACCCTGGTTTGATAGCTCCCAATACCCTTTTGGGGTACGCGACAGAGATACGACTCTGCATAATAATGAAGCTGCACAGTAGGTCAATCAGGACGTTCCCGTCTGTAGATGGATGCTGGACAGTTTGAGAGAATATATCATCCGTGTGGTTTTGCCTTCTTATAATGGCTGTTTGGCGGAAGAGGTGCTGGCGGATGCGAATCTAACTCTTGGCATGTTCCGTTGGCTACAGTCTATCTGCCCCTCTCATCTGGTGTATCGCAACCAAGACTGGATATATCTGGAGCCTTACCTGCCAAGTCGCTTCGCATGACAGTTTAACTATAGCCAAACTATGATAGGTAATCCAAGTTTCTGTCTTGGTTCTGAAGAAAGTCTCCTGGATGGTGCTGGCGCTTGGGGTTATTTCAGTGACGGTCATACTAGCGCTGGGTTTACCATCCCTTCAATGTGTGGGGAGACGCATCTGTTATATTCGGCCTCGAAATTCTACTGTGTTGCGAAAACTTTCTCTTCGGGATATGACCGCCAATGGAGCATACTTGAGGGGACAAAGTTTGTGGTACCTCGATCGTCTTTGCAGCGTCCTCAGAGGCTCGTCTCCACGAAAAGCAGAACAACCGGTGGTTCCAGCTCGTCACATGAAGGGTGGGAAGAGGAGATGCTTTTGAGTGACCTGCGAAAGCGTCCGGCTTCATCCGGGGTGATCTCTTCTCCTGTTAAGAGGGCCAAGGTGGCTTTTGCCCCTTTGCGGGGCGCATCGTATCGTCTGCCTTCTTTGGAGCCAAATGCCCCTTTTGCTAGGTCTTCTTCGATGGTAAGTCATAGTGTTTTCCTCTCTTTTAAGGTTTTTTGTTTGCTTTTCATGTCTCATCATCGCTCGCTTCATGTAGGCGATGCCCTCGTGGTCAGACAAGCTTAGGGAGCTTTCTGAAGAGCCTGCGCCTGACGTTTCCTGAGCTATTAAGATCGGAGGGGGGAATGCGCCTGTTGTTAGTTCTAACTCAAGGGATTCCCCTCCTCCTGCTTCAATTGAGTACGAGACTCGGGGTCTATTGGAGCCGTCGGCTTCGTCCCTGCAAGACCTTGTTATGGGGCCAACTGGCGACGCAGCTGCGAGGTTTCCTACCATCCCTGTGGAGCCAATCGAAGGGGAGGTAATTGTTGGGGCCGAAGTTTTCACCCTGGATCCTATCTTCGTACCCCCTCATCCTTCGGAAGGTGATCATATTGTGCGGACGGAGAAGATATTACTCGGACCTACTGTCGAGAGGCCGACTATTAGAAAATTTATTGAGGAAGTTATCTTCGAAGTCGCGAAGGCAGCTATTGAAAGATTGGCTGATCGGGTGCTTGGGGAGACGTCAGAGGGGGCATCAGCAAAATCGACCGATGTTTCTTCCGATGAACAATCGGCTGAAGTCACTGGCAGGGTGGTTGATGCTACCATTATTGATGAACCTACTGATGCCATTGCAGCGGAGTTGATCGAAGACACGACTGATGAACCGACTGTTGGAACCTTAGCCGATGAGATCACTACAGAGCCAATTCCGGCTATAGGAATAGTTGGGGAGCCAGTCATGACTCATATGCCATCGGATATCCCAGCGGCTGCTCCTCTTCTTTCGGTATTAGTGTCTGGACGAAGTTCTGCGACTACTGTTGTCCCGGCTTCTCCCATTACCTCAACGGGTTTAACAGATAACAAATATTATTCAGACCTTCTCCTGGGTACTATCCATTATGCTCTATTATGTGGATTGGAGGGCATCTTACAGCATAATGAATCGCTCAAGTGCGTCTGCTTTATTGTTGATGGCCAGCTGCTGCTTTTGCGCAGCTATCCTGGATGTAAGGCCAAGGCGGATGTAATAGCCAACCTAATGGCCGAATTCGAAGTCGTTGCCTTGGAACTGCAGAATCTCGAAGACAATGTCCCTACTCTGGTTGCTGAAGAGTTGGAGAAAATTGCTTCTGAAGTGTCCCAGTAGAAACAGCGGCACCGAGATCTGCGGGCCCGTCTCGCAAAAATTGAGGCTATACTCAAGGAAGTGACTGACGTTGACGAGGCTAGGGCTCGTCTTCGCGTAGACGCAGAAGAGCGATGCAAGGAATTCTGAGGACGGATTTAGAGATTGGCGGAGGCCCTGGCTGTCGTTGAGGGTGATCTACAGAGGACCAGAAAGAAGTCCTTCGCCAACGTTCGGACGCTCTAATTCAGGAGAGGGAGAATATCAGCGCCCGTCAGACAGAGTTGGCCCTTGCACGTCAAGCTTTGTCCTTGAGATGTGGGGTATTTGGACTGCACACGGTGCCATTCCATTGAAATCCCAGGCATTGAGCCCAAGGTTCATTTTCGAAGTACTCGACCGCCTGGTCTTCGTCTTCGACTAGAGGGCTTGTAAAGGCCATGTTAGCTGACAGCATCCTTTTGAAGACCTGGCCGGTACTGGTATCGGAGTCCCAGGTTGAGGAGTTAGAAGAGTGTGAGTGCATCATGACTTCTGTCTCCGAGCCTTCTAAAGTGGAAGTGGGCATAATATAACCCAACCCCCGGTGGGTGCGCTGGTAATATTTTTGGGCCTTTCCCTTTGGAACTCGAATTCATAAGGGAAGGTGCCGGCCTTTACCATAGTTGAGCCTTTTTTTGCTGTTCAGGTCGTAATCCATCTTCTGTATGAGATGTTTGGCCTGAGTAGCTTAGCGGTAGAGCTGCATCTTGTCGCTGTCGAATTCTGGATCTTCGGGAGCTAGTCGCCGAGGATACTCCATTCGACCAAAGATGATGGGTTCCTCTTCTTTCTTCCTTGCTGGAACAAAGAAGTAGGCACCACGGGAGGGGACAACTTGGCTCGCGTGGTTGGCAGTTGTCACTTACATTTTCAGCTTACATAGAGAGTTGTCTAGGAAATATATAGTGTTCCAATATACACAAGAGTAATTCGAAGACAACTTTCTATTAATAAAATAAGATATTTTATCCTGGAGGATTACATCATCAAAAGAGTGCGCTTCCATATTGGCGCAAATGTAGTCTCCTAGCTCCTCATCAGTGAGGATTAGGGCTATCGGCTATCGAGGGAAGAGGAGGAGGACGCTTCCCTTTTAGTTTGATCACCAAAGGGGTCGCGGTCTGAGGCTCCTGCGCCTTCATGGTCGGCCTTGGGGACCTCTAAGGTAGCCTTATGTGCATAGGATCCTAGCCCTGATCTGACATTACTGAGGGCAAAGGTGGTGCTCTGCCTCCGAAGCTTGACGACGAGAGGCACAGACACCTTGGGGGGTCTTCTCTTCAGTCGAACCTTTAGAGGTTCTTCGGCAACCGCTGCGCTTCCTGAGGCTGTCTCCACCTCATCATCAGCATCATTGCCCCCATCATCACAAGGGACTGACTTGTATAGATCAGCATCCGTACAGTAAGCTTCAAGTCCCTGGAACAGGACGATGTCAGCGAACTCGGTCTTGATAGTCCCGTCGCTGGCCACATACTTTATGCACTGATAGAGGGTAGAAGGAACGATCATGTACTCATGGATCCATGGTCATCCTAATAGCATGTTGTAATTTATGTCAGTGTCGATGACATAGCAAGTCACTTCGGTATGGAGATCGCTGATTTGGCACTTCAAGCAAATTTTGCCCAGAGGCTCGCTCTTCCCCACGTTGAAGCCGCTGATTGTTGTGTTTGATGTAGTCAGCCGATATATCAAAATCCCTAGAGTTTGGAGCAAACTCCTTGGGATGATGCTGGGAGAGGAGCCCGGGTCGATGTGGATGCGATCGACTTTAATGGCACCGACATATCATGTATAGTAAAGAGGCCTATTGTGCCGGTTGTTCTTCAGTAGCATGTCTTGTTGGGTGAAGGTGATCCTGGGGATCACTTTGACCACACTGTGACAATGTGGGCATGCCGCCAGATCTTTCTTTGGTGGTCGCACCTGAGTGAGAAAGGACTCGACGTTCTGTAAGGCTTTGCTGAGCGCTTCCCGGGTCTCTTTGGAGAGAAGGAGGATCTCGAAGAGTGACAATCTAGCCGGGGTGTTAGCTAGCTGTGCCAGTATATATGTCAAAGTTGTTGGGTTTGATAGGCCCTACTGTTGAGTCTTTCTAAGAGGCTTGTCAAAGCGAACCTCCTTTTGCTTCTGTCACGCCTCAGAACCAGAATACTGGAGAGCAGGGGACAGACACAGCCAGCTACATATATTGAAGTGAATTCCACCTCGATATACGGTTACGGCTCTAGATACATGAGGGTTTAACTACAAGCCAATAGTCTCTTAAGGTCAAGAACAAGCCTAGTGTCTCAATCTCAAGCAAGCAAGTAAATATAACAAGATGGTAGATCATTAGACATATAAAGTAAGGCGTCCCATACATTACATATTTAGATGATCATGAAGCTAGTCATACAAAATACGAAGACTAGCAAGAGTTTAAGTCATACATGATCAACCCTAGGATTTGTCAATCATGCTACAGCCCATAGGCAGATAGTAAGTAATGTTGCAAATGAGCTAACACTTGCTCGGCGGCTAAACGCCTCGAAAGAATATTTTTACAAGAGAGAGGGAGAGCAAAATAAGAATCCAATCGTTGCCAGGGTTGCGCCTAGTGGTCACCATCTGGCTGGAAGGCTGGAGGATCCTCGAGTCCTACTCCAAAATCTGGCCATACAAAACCAGCTGGATCAGACCCCAGAAGAGCAAGTGCCACAAGGGAGGCTTCAATTAAGAACTAAAACCAGTATATTAGCACATGGAAACATAAATGGTAATAAAAGACATGAGTTAGAGAAAACAAGATGATAAACGATAAGACAAATAAGGGACTATTTCGGTAGCCAAGTTACAACCCGTAAACCAATCATGGACCGGGGTTGTAACCCTTCACCTGAACAGAGCTTAGTCTCCAACCAATTATCGACAAGAGTAAAGCATAAGCAAGCATGTGCTGATGTAATCACAGACTGGCATCGATTAGACAAGACTAGACTGGACTACATCCATCATTCACGACCATGCAAAGAGTACGGCTTTATACTTTAACTAACTAGGGTTATCACAAGCCTAGTTACTAGGTAGATGCAATGAGATGTTTCCACAGTCACAAGCCCTGCAGCTATCCAGGTTATCCAGGCGAGGTTCATTTAAGAGTTATCAAGAATTATTAGGTAGCTTGGAGTGCAACACATGATAATGTGCATAGGACTTGTTTCATGAAGTGTCCCATATGACAGTGGGCTAAAATGTGCCCTACTCGACGGCAGGCTACAATTCCCTCAGGTGTGGCCAGGATAACGGGATCGCCTGTAACTGGAAACATCTTTCTATATGAACTACTTGATCAATCTAATCATTAACTTAGTCAGATTCAGTAATATTCCCTGACCGTGGGAAATTTGGAATTCATGTCCTAGACATGATGCAGGACGAGACATATAGCTTATACAGGCACAGTCAAGAAAATCAACCACGGTGTCAAGACAAGAGTTACTTAGCAAGTCAGGGTAGCTATCGCAACAACGTTCAAGATTATCACGTCATGCCAGGTTACTTGTTACTTGTCAAGATTGTTTGTCAGAAGTACGCCTCGACGGGCCACTATCAAGATTATACATGTCTTATCAAGTTACTTATCGTGTCGTGTCATATTATCATATCAATATTGCTTGTCAAGGGTGCGCCACAACGGACCACCATCAAGAATTGATCATGTCAATTAACATGTCAGGCTTATATCGTATTCATATCAAGTTCATATCAAAAAGGCGTAAGGATATAAAATGGGTGCAAAAATCATAAAAAGGGCAAAACTGGGGACATCATGCGCCCAAGGAGGAGGGGCAAGGGGTACCATGGCTAACAAGTGGCATTAGCAAAGTTGCGCCAGGGTAATAGGTTACGCCAGGCACTAGGGGTGCCAAGGTCACAGGTTGTGCCCAAACATCAAGTTGCGCCTAGGCACTAGGGAGCCAGGCACTAGAATGCACAAGGTCGGGTCAAGTTACGCCAGAACGAGTTGGGCCAAGTCATGTTGCGCCAGGCACTAGACTGCGCGAGGCTAGGTTGCGCCAGACTGGGGTGTGCCAGGTCAGGTTGCGCCTGACTGGGGTGCACCAGGTCAGGTTGCGCCTGACTGGGGTGCGCCTGACTCAGGTTGCGCCTGACTCTGGTTGCGCCTGACTCAGGTTGTGCCTAACTCAGGTTGTGCCGCGCTAATGAGCGCACACACTAGGTCAGGCTGCGCCTCACTAAGGAGCATGCGTAATACAGTGGCGCAAGCTAAAAAGCTTGCGCACACTGCTCACTGTCTTCTCCAATCAGCAGGAATTTCCATGGTTTGAGCCCATAGCTTCAAAAGTCTATAACTTGGTCAAACAAGTCTAAATCTAACTTTTCAAAGGTCAAATTGGATAGAATAAAATTTTCTACAACATCGAACAGTTAGTTTTTGAAAATACCAAGTTTTCATAGATCAAAACCAAGAAAATCATGAGAAAGAGCAAAACCAAGATCTACAAAAATCTATCCATCAAACCAAAAATGACAAGTTCTAAAGAGGCTTAGAACTAGGAGAGGAAGACATTGGAACAATAAAATTCAAAATCTATCATGAAGCAAGTTGCACTTGCCTAGAGCTCTTGGGTGTAGGTGGGAGGAGTAAATGAAGAAGATGAAGAAGTAAGTGAAAGTTATGGAGGAGAGAGAGTGTAGTTGACTTATATATCAACCCCCCTTTCTCATGATGAACCAAAACAAACCAAACCGAGCTAAGCCAAAATGAACCAAGGTAAACCAAGTCAAGCCAAAATATGTCAAGTCAGGCTAGGCAAGTCAAAATACGGGCCGGGAATCCGTACACGTATACTAAAAATACGTATAACGAAAAATGGGAGTGACAACTCTACCCACTTTAAAAGAATTCCATCCTCAAAATTTAATCAAGAGGCTAGAGATGTCGGGGCAAGCTACACTAACCACAAGCAATCTACGACTAGCAGTCAATCAAGCAATCATTTATGCAAGCAAGGAAGTAAAAACATAAGGCATAAGGAAGACATTATACCTTATGAGTCAAACGGGTGTGGATATCGCGATCGGATATCATCCTCATGTTCCCACGTTGACTCACCCAAAGAGTGATGACCCCAAGCAATGCGGACTAACTTAATAGTCTTGTTCTTGAGTGCCTTCTCTCTTCGGTCCAATATGGATACGGCCCTTTCCTCATACGAAAGGTTGGTTCCAACAACCAATTCCGAATGATCAAGGATATGGCTTGGATTCGGAATATACCGTCGTAATTGGGATTCATGGAATACGTCATGTACCTCACGTAACGATGGTAGATGAGCGAGACGATAGGACACATCGCCTACTCGTTCGAAAATATCAAACGGCCCGATATACCTAGGACTAAGCTTTCTCCATACGCCGAATCGAATGACGCCACGGGTAGGCGAGATCCTAAGGAATACGTGATCGTCGATAGAAAACTCAAGAGGTCGCCGAAGAGAATCGGCCCAATGACGCTGACGATCTTGTGCAAATCGAAGATGATCCCTAACTTGTCTGACCACCTCAATAGTCCGAGTAATCATCTCTGGACCAAGCATCTGCCTCTCGCCTACATCGTCCCATGCTAACGGAGATCTGTACTTTCTGCCATACAAAGCCTCAAAGGGTGCCATCTGGATACTGGCCTGGAAACTGTTGTTATAGGAGAACTCCACGAGATGCAGGTGATCTCCCCACGAACCACCAAAGTCGAGTGTACACGATCGTAACATATCTTCGAGAGTCTGGATCGTGCGTTCTGACTGACCATCTGTCTGCGGATGATAAGGTGAACTGAACTTGAGACGAGTCCCCAAGCTCTCTTGAAGACTCCGCCAAAAGTACGAGATGAATCTTGAATCTCTATCTAATATGATACTAACTGGCACTCCATGTAATCTGACAATCTACCTAAGATACATCTCTGCAAGCTGATCCGTCGACTGACCAATTCTGAAAGGGATAAAATGATCTACCATCGTGAGACGATCAACTATAACCCAGATAGCATCTTTTTCCAACTGGGGATTTAGGTAACCCAGTTACAAATTCCATACTGATATGCTCCCATTTCCATTCTGGGATCGGTAAAGGTTGAAGAAGTCCAGCTGGTCTCTGATGTTCTGCTTTAACTTGTTGGTACACTAAACAACGAGAGACAAACTGAGCTATCTCCCTCTTCATGCCATTCTACCAGAAATGCTGACGGATATCACGATACATCTTCGTACCGTCGGAATAAATTGAATACTACGAACTGTGAGCCTCTGCCATGATCTCCTGCCTGATATCACCACTGGGTACACAAAGATGCCTTTCGTGTCGATGTGTACCATCCTCATGAATACATAACTCTGCTCTTCGTCCTGCTTCACATTCTGCCCTAAGCCGCTGAAGCTTAGAATATGTTGATTGAGCTATCTTGATCCTCTCAACTATACTGGACTGAACTTGCATACTAGACATCAATGCCACATTGGTAGGAAGAACAACTTTTATTTCTATCTTCTGAAGATCTGCTAATAACTCTGGTTGTGCTGTTAGAAAATGAGCTCCTGCTCTTCTGTTCAACGCATTTGCAACTACGTTGGCCTTCCCAGGATGGTACTGTAACTTGATGTCGTAATCCACAAGTAGCTCTAACAATCTCCTCTGACGTATATTGAGATCCTTCTGAGTAAACACATACTTAAGACTCTTGTAGTCGGTAAAATCTCTACCCGATCTCCATATAAATAATGCCTCTAAAGTTTAAGTGCGAAGACCACCGCTGCTAACTCCAAGTCATGGGTCGGGTAATTCCTCTCATGATCGCGAAGCTGACGTGACGCATACGCTACTACCTTACCATGCTGCATCAAGACGTATCCCAATCCTCTGCCGAAAGCATCACAATAAACTGAAAATCCTTCAGTCCCATCCGGAAGTATGGAAATGGGTGCCGTTATCAATCTTCGCTTCAACTTCTTGAATGAACTCTGACACTCTATTGTCCAAGCAAACTGTACATCCTTGCGGATCAACTGCGTCAATGGTGCTGAAATTCGAACAAAGTCTGATACGAACCGCCGGTAATAGTCGGCCAATCCTAGGAAACTGCGAACTTCTGCGACGATGCTGGAAACTAGCCATGTCTCTATGGCAACTATCTTCTGGGGGTCTACTTCTACTCCACCTCTGGTGATGATGTGACCTAAGTATGAAATGCGATCAAGCTAAAATTTGCACTTACTGAACTTCACGTACAACTGGTGTTCTTGGAGAATCTGAAGAACTACACGAAGATGCTGCTCATAGCTTTGCCTCACTCTTGCTATAGACCAAGATGTCGTCTATAAACACCATCACAAACTGGTCCAAATAGGGCATGAAGATATGATTCATGAGGTCCATGAATACCACTGGCACATTGTTCACTCCAAATGGCATAACGAGAAACTCCCAATGTCCATATCTAGATCTGAATGCTGTCTTTGGAATGTCTTGCTCTCTGACTCTGATCTGATGGTACCCCGATCACAAGTCAATCTTCGAGAATACTGCTGCCCTACTGAGTTGATCAAATAAATCATCTATCCTTGGTAGAGGATATCTGTTCTTGATTGTTACAGAATTTAAGGTACGATAATCAACACATAATCTTGATGTACCATCCTTCTTTTTTACAAGAAGCATCGGGGCTCCCCACGGCGATCCACTAGCACGAATGAATCCTTTGGTTCTGAGTTCTTCAATCATATTGTACAAATCCTCCAGCTCTGAAGGTGTCATTCTATAGACTCTCTCTGACACTGGTGCCATCCCTGGAATCACATCTAGGGTGAACGCTATTTCTCTCTCTAGCGGCATGCCTGAAAGCTCTTCGGGAAATACATCAGAAAACTTTTCTACTACTCTAGGAAACTGAACTGCTACTGCCATCCGCAATACTGGTGGATAAGGTTCTACTTCGCCTCTGGAAAATAAAAACTCCGGTTCATCGGGAATACCAAAAATAATCCTGCCAATATGGCAGTCTATTCTCGCATACTTATCCTTCAGCCAATCCATTCCTAGGACCACATCATAGTCGGCCATCGAAAATTCTATCAACCTAGCGGGAAACTCTCTACCACTAACCATGATTCGACACGAGAAAAATACCCTATCTACTCCCACAAGACCGTTACCAATAAGTCTATTGAGCCTTACTGATAATGACTCGGGCTCCAGTCCTATCCGTGTAGCGAATCATGCAAACATAAATGAATGTGATGCACCCGAATCAAATAATACTGATGCTGGAAAAGAGTTGACGAGAATGGTACCTGCCACCACCTCACTTGATGCCAATTCTTCTGCTACGGTCAGAAACGTCGCTTGACCTTGTCCTATTGGTGCTGGTTCCCTCTGCTGGTAACCTCTCTGCCTGTTCTGAATCTGAGCTTGGACCTGAGCATACTGTTGCAGTCTCTGTTGCTGGAAAGCTTAAGCCTGAGGCGGCAATAGCCTCGGAGGCTGGTACTGCTGCTGCACTAGTGCTGGTCCCCTAACCGATGGACTGGTTAGGGTTGATGAATAGGAACTAGCTCTATACGGGCAGGATCCTATCATGTGATCCGGTGCCCCACAAGCCAAGCACAACTCCTGTGCTCTGCGATACTCTGAGACTACGTGTCCTGGCTTTCCACAATGAGTGCAGCCCATCGCGAAAGACTGCTTCTGCTTTTCTGAGGGTATGTCTATGTCGAGTGCTGAACCAACAAAACTGTGGTCGCCCTCCTAGGAGCTCCAATAGTCAAAGCCCTAGCTGCCGGGGCTGGTGCTGATGATTGGGACATCTGCCCATGAGACCTCTTCCGTCCTCCGCTTTGATCTACAATCATCTGCGAAGTATACTCATGCCTTTTCGCTGCTCGCAAGACGACATCAAAAATCTGGTGCTCAAACTGCTCTACTGATATAATGATCTCTAGGTGGAGCCCCTGCTGGAATCGCTGGGCTCGATCCAATTCGGTTGCCACCAAGGTGGAAGAAAACTGACCGAGTTTAGAAAACTCGGCCGCATATCCATCGACCGTCCTTCCCATCTGCTTGAGATTGCTAAATCTGGTCTGCAGATCATACCGAGCTACTGTATCAAAGTACTTCATCTGGAACTTGTCGCTGAATACCGTCCATAAGATAGGCGTCGGTAATCCAACTACTAACATCGCCCACCAGGTGTGGGCTAAGTCCAATAATTGTAGGCGCACAATGGCCACCTTCTCATTCTCAGGAATCCTAGCTGCCTCCAGGATAACCTCTGTGTCCTGAAGCCATGCATCAGCAACGATAGCAACTTCACTGCCATCGAAGAAAGGAGGGTTCAAGCGCTTGAAGCTGTTGGCCGCGTTGTTCCCTTGGTAACCAACTCTGCCCATGGCATCTTGCACTGTCTGGTGCAGGTCGTCACCTCGACGATCTTAAGATGCAAGCAATTCCCTGATGAGTCCTAACAGGGTTCCATTGTCAGGCTCTGCAGGCTGGACGGGTTGAACTGGAGGCTTTGGATCCCCGTAATGCATAGCTCGAGAGACTGCTCCAGAGTATTGGACTTGGTCTCCAGGTTGCTGCTGGTTCACTGGAGGTGCTCTGCCTTGCTGATCGGTAGGACCAGAAACAATATCGCTGAAGAAACGACATGAGGAACAATAAGGAAGGACCATGATAGATCGAGGATATAAATATGTGATCATGTCAAAATTTTAGAAAGATTAGAAGACACGAGTAGAGATCAAGGGCGAGTGCTGATTAAGACATTTATTTCATGAAACCCTCACACATCTTCATTTGCAAGACCTGCATGGGCCACCACTTAAACTGTATCATACTCCAGAACCAGAATACTGGAGAGCAGGGGACAGACACATCTAGCTACGTATATTGAAGTAAATTCTACCTCGATATACGGTCACGGCTGTCTAGATATATGAGGGTTTAACTACAAGCCAATAGTATCTTAAGATCAAGAACTAGCCTAATGTCTCAATCTCAAGCAAGCAAGTAAATATAACAAGATGGTAGATCATCATACATACAAAGTAAGGCGTCCCATATATTATATATTCAGATGATCATGAAGCTAGTCATACAAAATACGAAGACTAGCAAGAGTTTAAGTCATACATGATCAATCCTAGGATTTGTTAATCATGTTACAGCCCGTAGGCAGACAGTAAGTAAAGTTGCAAATGAGCTAACACTTGCTCAACGGCTAAACGTCTCAAAAGAATATTTTTACAAGAGAGAGGAAGAGCAAAATAAGAACCCACTCGTTGCCAGGGTTGCGTCTAGTGGTCACCATCTGGCTGAAAGGCTGGAGGATCCTCGAGTCCTACTCCAAAATTTGGCCATACAAAACCAGCTGGGTCAGACCCTAGAAGAGCAAGTGCCACAAGGGAGGCTTCACTTAAAAACTAAAACCAGCATATTAGCACATGGGAACATAAATGGTAATAAAAGACATGAGTTAGAGAAAATAAGATGATAAACGATAAGACAACTACGGGACTATTCCGGTAGCCAAGTTACAACCCGTAATCCAAATAAGGACCGGGGTTATAACCCTTCACCTGAACAGAGCTTAGTCTCCAACCAATTATCGATAAGAATAAAGCATAAGTAAGCATGTGCTGATGTAATCACAGACTGGCATTGATTAGACAAGACTGGACTGGACTACATCCATCATTCACGGCCAAGCAAAGAGTACGGCTTGATACTTTAACTAACTAGGGTTATCACAAGCCTAGTTACTAGCAAGATGTAATGAGATGTTTTCGCAGTCACAAGCCCTGCAGCTATCCAGGTTATCCAGGCGAGGTTCATTTAAGAGTTATCAAGAATTATTAGGTGGCTTAGAGTGCAACACATGACAATGTGCATAGGACTTATTTCATAAAGTACCCCATATGACAGTGGGCTGAAAATGTGCCCTACTCGACGGCATGCTACAAGTCCCTCAGGTGTGGCCGGGATAACGGGATCGCCTGTAACTGGAAACATCTCTCTATATGAACTACTTGATTAATCTAATCATTAACTTAGTCAAATTCAGTATAAATCCCTGACCGTAAAAATTTAGGAATTTATGTCCTAGACATGATGCAGGACGAGACGTGTAGCTTATACAGGCACAATCAAGAAAATCAACCACGAAGTCAAGACAATAGTTACTTAGCAAGTTAGGGTAGCTGTAGCAACAGCGTTCAAGATTATCACGTCATGCCAGGTTACTTGTTACTTGTCAAGATTGCTTGTCAGAAGTGCGCCTCGACAGGCTACTATCAAGATTATACATGTCTTATCAAGTTACTTATCATGTCGTGTCATATTATCATATCAATATTGCTTGTCAAGGGTGCGTCACAACGGACCACCATCAAGAATTTATCATGTCAATTAACATGTTAGGCTCATATCGTGTTCATATCGAGTTCATATCAAAAAGGCGTAAGGATATAAAATGGGTGCAAAAATCATAAAAAGGGGAAAACTGGGAACATCATGCGCCCAAGGAGGAGGGACAAGGGGTACCATGGCCAACAAGTGGCATTAGCCAAGTCACGCCAGGGTAATAGGTTGCCCCAGACACTAGGGGTGCCAAGGTCACAGGTTGCGCCCAAACATCAGGTTGCGCCTAGGCACTAGGAAGCCAGACACTAGAATGCACAAGGTCAGGTCAAGTTGCGCCAGAACGAGTCGGGCCAAGTCATGTTGTGCCAGGCACTAGACTGCACGAGGCTAGGTTATGCCGGACTGGGGTATGCCAGGTCAGGTTGCACCTGACTGGGGTACACCAGGTAAGGTTGTGCCTGACTGGGGTACGCCAGGTCAGGTTGCGCCTGACTGGGGTGCACCTGACTCAGGTTGCGCCTAACTCAGGTTGCGTCACTCTAAGGAGTACGCATACTAGGTCTGGCTACGCCTCGCTAAGGAGCGTGCGCAACACAGTGGCGTAAGCTAAAAAGTTTGCACATACTGCTCACTGTCTTCTTCAATCAGCAGGAATTTCCATGGTTTGAACCCATAGCTTCAAAAGTCTATAACTTGGTCAAAACAAGTCCAAATCCAACTTTTCAAAGGTCAAAATTAGATAGAATAAAATTCCTACAACATGGAACAATTAGTTTTCGAAAATACCAAGTTTTTATAGGTCAAAACTAAAAAAATCATAAGAAAGAGCAAAACCTAGATCTACAAAAATCTATCCATCAAAACCAAAAATGACAAGTTCTAAACAGGCTTGAAATAGGAGAGGAAGACATTGGAACAATAAAATCCAATATCCATCATGAAGCAAGTTGCACTTGCCTAGAGCTCTAGGGTGTAGGTGGGAGGAGTAAATGAAGAAGATGAAGAAGTAAATGAAAGTTATGGAGGAGAGAGAGTGTAGTTGACTTATATATCAACCCTCCTTTCTCATGATGAACCAAAACAAACCAAACCAAGCCAAGCCAAAATGAACTAAGGTAAACCAAGTCAAGCCAAAATAGGTCAAGTCAGGCTAGGCAAAATATGGGCCGAGAATCCGTACACGTATACTGAAAATACGTATAACAGGAAACGAGAGTGACAACATCTGCCTATCTGTGGTAGTAGTCTGAGATGGACATGCCTCTGATACATAAGGAACATGGGATGTAGTTGGTACAGGTGCTTTCTCCTCTAGAACGTAGTTCTTCTCTTATCGATGCGCCAAGCGAGTGGTCACCAAGGTGTCATCGATCGAAGCTGAGATCCTGCGACATGTCTTGACCTTCTTCCCTTTAACAAAAGGGATTGTAGGCACCATCACGTCGAAAGTAAGGTCAGGGTGGACCCACATGACCTCGTCTCGTGGTGTGAAGAACGGGATGAGCCTTTGAGCGTTGTCACATGCTGGTGGAAGATTGACTACTTCTATTGTCGCCTTCGGGATTAGGACGAACCCATCCTGTGAATCCGTGGTTGGGAAACTTCTAAATTGGAGAGTAACCATGTTGGCCGTGATAGTCTTTTCTTCATAAATAAGTGATATGACTTTGGCGTCGATGAGGCACTGAAGCTGTCCTTTCAATATGTAGCAATTTTGTGTCGAATGGTGCACATACTGATGATGATGGCAGTATTTAGGGTTGTCCACCTTTCCTACTTCGTCAGGGCGCCTTGGTGTTGGGAGAGACAGCTTGCCACTCTTCGTCAGCACATTAAAGAGTTTCAACGTATCCTCATCATTGACAGAGTAAGTCTCCCTCGGCTTATGTAAACTTAGGATTCATGGTTATCGAACCTTTAGAGATATTGACTGTCATAGCTTGCTTGTTTTTTCTGTCCTTCGGATTGTTCTTAGATGAATGTCTCCCCTTGTCTTCGAGAGAATGAAAGTTCAGTCTCTGGAGCTGTGCGTCCTGAGCTTTCCTTTGTGACATATCCACCTCTGTAATGAAAGGCATCCACTCTGTACAAGGAGCACTGTGCCACAATTTTATCGCAGGTAGCATGCTCTTACGGCATGAGTCCATAAGCATGGGCACGGGCATATCAGGCGGTAGCCTTAAGGCTGTCTGACGAAAGTGCTCAATGTATGTGCGGACAGGTTCCTTCTCTCTCTAGACGACCTCCATGAGAGTTGACAATGTCATGTCTATCCTTCCTTCATAGAATCGATCTACGAATAGATTCTTCAGGTCCTCGAACGATAAAATACAATCATCGAAAAGGCTGCAGAACCATTCATAGGCTACCCCCTGCAGAGCTCCTATGACGATATTGGTAAGGAGGGCGTCGTCCTTCGACAAATGCCCTGTCACAGAGGCAAAGTACCTCAAGTATCGTCGGAGATACTCTTTTCCCTCATAGGACGTGAGCGTCTACAGATTGTACTTGGAAGGATAAACTACGTTATCCTACTCGACAGGATATGGCTGCTGAGTCTCCATCTTTCGGAGTGCTGCTTGCTTCTTTTTGGCATCATAGCAATCATACATTTCCTTGATAGCCTATTGTATCTTGATTGACATTGTCGGGCCTGTAGTCGATGGAGTAGATGACGATGGTCCCGCCTGATGGACGATAAGTAGTTTGCTGGATCCATAATGGGAGGTCGGCTACCCTCAGCATCTGACGTGGCACCCAACGAAGATTTGGAACATGTGCCTTGGAGCACACCTGTGCGGGGTACCTTTGCCTTGCTACTCTTAGGCCGCTTCTTGGGCTTGGTGGCCGATACGGAAGGATTCTTGGATGACTTCTTGAGAGTTTTAGAGCCCTGCACCGCATTGCACGTGGCGACATGGAGTTCATCTTCTCTCTTGCTCGTTGAGCTCCTGTTGAGTCTCTGACGTGCAGTCGACGTCGGTTGAAGTCTTTGAAAGATGGAGCACCTCCTCGGTGGTAGTACAGCTGCCTGTTGACAACAGCTGTTGATGGTAGTCTGGATACAAGGATGCCTTAATTTAGGCATGCCCTGTGCCGTCGATTCTTCTTCTGCTTGGGACAGCACCAGGTCTTCCGTCGTAGTACCCACATTGTACGTACATGGGAGCTGCACGTGGGTACGATCAGAGAGGGTCGGGCAAGGCAGACTCCTATTATGCCTGCAGGAACGCTGCTCGCACGAGTCTCTCTCTACGGGATGTACCCCCTAGCTTGCATCACGCACAAGAGTGCTGAAGCGACAGGGGGATTCAACTGGTCGAGGCATCGGAGCACGGGGACCAGTCTTGTATAACTTTCCATTGGCAGTGCGTATGACTGTCAATGCGGGCCTTTGGTCGGTCATAGGTATGGTAGTTTGCTGCACGAGGCACGTTTTGCCTTAGATTTCTTCCTACTACCCCCAGTGGGTGTATAGTATTCAGAATCCAATGAAGGCTCGCATGATGGAAAGGCGATTCTGTCGAAGACGGATCTTCTCGTGACAATGCTCCCGTCGTGAGGGGTTGAACTGGCACACGCTTCCTTTGGCATTGTGCCTTCGTCAGGCATGCCATAGAGACATCGTCTTCCTCGTTATAATTTTCCAGGGTGGGAATCGAGCGAGGAGATATGGCTGTAGCAGCCGTAATCTTCTCCGGGGCTTCGGTGTTGAGGGGGTTCTGGATCGCAGTTCCCTCTGTCGTGATGTTTGTCACAGCCGTCTTGGGCCTCCAGACACGTTGAGTCTTCTTTGGTTTTATAAACTGCTTCGAAGAATTCGACTTCTCATCAGAAAGGAGATTTTCAAAAGCTTGCGGGTCGAAGCGTAGAACCAGCATCTTCTGAAAAGATCCCAGCAAGTCAACGTCAGATTACGTCACCCGCCTTCTCGTTGGAGGAGAAGGTAGTCCCCAGTAGAGTCATCATTTTGTTTGACATCACAAAAGGTTGAACGAACTTTTTGCTTATTAAATGTAAAAGGGCCTGTATACAGAGAATGAAGTCCTAAACAGGATATTCTAAGTACAAGGGGAAGACCTGTGTACAGAGAAGGAAGTCCTAAACAAGATATTCTAAGTACAAAGGAAATACCTATGTACAGTGAAGGAAGTCCTAAACAGAATATTCTAGGTAAGAGTTTCTTGGAAAGTGTGACGGTGGAGATCGAGCATTGCAGTAGCTCCTTTACTCCGTTGACGATCTGACGACGGGTTGAACTTGCTCCGACTTTCTGATATCTTTTATGGAACTCTAGGGTTGCCGATCAAGAGGATGCCTGGAGCTGGAGATTTGATATTCGTTGGTCTATTCTTGTTGAAGGAAAACTCCTTCTATTTATAGGAAAGAAAGCACATATGCGATGTTCATTAGGTTTTGAGATATGAAGGAATCTGTCGTCATTGCATGGTGCAGGCTTCTGCGGCTCTGACACGTGGCGGACATTGAGATTTCCTTCAATCAAGATCTCTGGTGGTTATCAAAATAACCGAAGGAGGAGCCACGTGGCGTGTGCTGATTTGCTTGTTCGGATGCAGCCGAGTAAATCTTAGGATTTCATCTAAGATTTAGATTCTGATTGATCATCGTCTAAGATTTAAATCAATTTGATAAGATATCAATCATGATTGATCCCAATCTTATCTTCGAGAGAGTCGGTTTAAGCAAACTGACTGGGTGGGACCATACTTTCTACGTCTCTAGCGAGGTCTAAGTACTGCTGTGCTTCTGGGGCGACGAGTAGACGGTTCTTCTGGAGACAATGGAGCCTCTGTGCTTTTAGGTGACGAGTGGAATATGCTTCGAAGACGAAGGAGCCTATGTGCGTATGAGCGACAAGAAGGATGTGTTTCGGGCGACGAAGTCACTGTACTTTAAGGTGACGAGTAGGCTGTGCTTCAAGTTGATGAGGTTACTGTTCTTTCGGAGCGGCAAGTGGACTTCTATTGGATGCAATGGTAACTCCCAAGTCTCTGACGAAAGATAGTTGAGCTTCAGGGTCGGAGTAGAGTGCTACACCGTTGGAGTTGAGGTGATGTGAAAACATCACCAGTCTGCGCTTGAGGTTGGCACAGTAATGTAGCTGCGCCTCTAGATTGAAGGCATTGGCTCTGAAGTCTTCTTTTAAAGAGCAATGAATGACCGCTCCTTAATGAACGACTCCCTCTTAATTGCCACCATTACTTGCAAAATTTCAAGGGGTCCTAGGCTAGTCTAGGACTTAGTCTGTAACGCCCCAGTCCTAAAATACGTAGGACCAGGTATACGAATACAGGCCAGCAGCACTTCACCAATGGGCCAAGCTACACAACAAGCTTATTAGCGAAACTTAAGATGTAAATCATGAAACACCCAGAAATACAACACAGTCCACAGGTATATACATCTAATCACATCCACAGAGTCCACAAAGAGATCAAAAATAAATAAGAAAATATCTCAAATATCCAGCAATAAAAGTAATAAAGTCTGTGCGGGTAAAACATCCCGAAACCACAGAGATAGAAACAAAGTACAAATCAACTACAAGTCTGATGAAAAAAATGGAATAATGTAGCAAAACTAAATATGAAGGTAACATGATAACGAAAAATCCTCTAGTACTTCATCGTCCTCCTGTGCCGGTATGCCTCCGGTCTCAGCTCCCGAACCGTAAACATCAGGGTAGTCTTCAGCTTCGTCTAAGCCTGGGAAATAGCCAGGTCCTCAGGGACTAGCAAGGTGCATAATATACATGCCAATGTACAAAAATAAAAATATGAACTAAGGAATCTACTATATCCGTCTATGTGCTATGCAAGTGAGATACTTTTCTAGAATACCATACCCCTTCTACTAATGCTCACTAGCACCTTAGCAGAATATTGTCCCAAGTACCTATGTCGTGGCACCAAGGACAATCAATTCTCGACAGTGATAATCCCTTACTCTGCTACAGAGATAAAGGTCAATAAATAACGGGCCACACGATAACAGGTCTAATATTGTAGTCAAGTTCTCCCCAATTCCTATGTCTAGAATCTAGCAATGTCAAGTCTGTACAGTCATCTCGAAAGTATTAGCAATACTGATAAAAAAATCTAGAATGCTAACACAAGGTCAATACTATGAATAGTCATGTAAACCTCGTATCATGAATGTGTTGGTATCATATTGTCAAACGTGTCAATGGACACATCAATATGTACGTAATGCCTAATGTCAATACTCGATGTCATTATCATGACATCGGTACCCGTCTATAAACGGACACTAAGTGTCAACGTCCTACGTCATGCAATGCTAATAAAAAAGAACAACAAGACAAAAAAGAAAGATCTGTAACGAAGGCAAGGCACGCTTGCCTGTAACTGCTGTCTGCAGGTAGGCCTGACCAATTCTGATGTCCTTGTCGATCCTCCCAAGCTCACCTATAATAATACATTATACTTAATATTCTATATCAACATACCATATATAAATTATATGAGTATCTACGCCTCCTAGTTGTCATAACGTTGTTACGATACTGCATCTATTATATAAGTACATAAGGTACCAAATCCTCTCGTAAATATTTTACAATTATAACAAAATAATATAATTAAATTCTAGAATTTATCTATAAATATTTATATATTTCTATAATGATATTTTCAATAGAAAAACCCTTTCACAAGTGGTCTTATGTCAATGCCACATATGACTTCCTCAATTCGATCCATTAATTTAGTTCCGAAACAATGACAAAATAAACTAAATAAATTCTTTTAAAATTCCAGAAATTAGTTAAAATATTATTTATAATGTTAAACCTTGCACAACATAAATTTTAATATGGATTCATGGAGTTTTGACAGTTTTGGACACAAGGAAAACAGAATTTTTTGGAGTTCGGTGACATGGAAAATGTCATACATTTTTAAAAATAATAAACTGATGCGAAACCTAACTTTCAGATATGCGTCGAAAAGGTATCGATGTTTGGATTATGAATAAAAATATAAAAAGGTTATAAACTAATCTTAGATAGGCAAAAAGTGGCCCGCAACAGAATTCGTCGGTTCTGGATACCCTGTCGTAGAATGCCACGGGCAAACCGCTTGGAAGTAGGGGATCCGATGACAAGAGGTTGGAGTAGACACACAAAGTAACTCTTAAATTTGGTTTGTGGAGAAACGGATGATAAAAAGTGGGTGAAACATCATCTACAAGTCGACTAACCTGCTGTAACGTTTCAGACTTCGATTCGGCAGAGTTTCGTCCCAAGTAGCACGTCGTACACCTCTTTAACGGCCGCAAAATTGTACCTATAGTTGCTAGGTGGAAGAGGACGTCGAGGGGGTCACAAAAGTGGTGGTGGTTGGCACAAGAGTCGAGGAAAATTAGATTTTGGTGGAACGGGGGTTGGCTAAGGTTTCGGGTTTGGGGGGTTGTGGCTGCGCGCAAGTAGGGGGCTACGTGGGGTGCTAGAGGTTATGAGAGAGGGGGATTAGTTAGGTTTTGATAGGTATTTATATTATTAGGGCATAGGCTTTGGTTTGATCTAATTTGGATATGATTTGGTTCTCCAATGTATACTATTAGTAATAGGTTTCCTAATTTGGATAGTAGTTTGACCAAGTCAAAGATATAAGGGAATATTGCATATAGCTGCAATTTAATCCTTAAAATTCCCTTAAATATATATATACTTGGTTTTGGTAGTACTAGTTGGGATCTAACTAGTAGGGTTGACTAGGTTAGGGTCCGAATAACATTACTAGTCAAATTGGACCCGAAAATCAATTTAATGAGTCTCATGTGCCATTTGCAAATAAGTAGCACATGAGAAATCGATTGGATGGTACACCCTATGCATGTGCATTGTAGACTCAAAATGGATCAAAATCATATATTGGGTCATACAGTTTTGATCTATGTCAAGTCCCGAAATCGATTTCGAAGTTGGGCCTAGAATTACGATAAATGATCAAATAGCCTAAGTTGATCCGAAATTGTGCGAAGCCAAAAGAATGTTGAAAAATAAATTTGGATGGGACATGATATATCAAACTGATGGTGGACGAGTCTAAAGTTCCAATATGGAATTGGATTTAAGAAAACAATATTTGTTGTGCTTCAAAAGTCAAAGCTACGGTAAACTACTATCATAGTCATTAATGACTTTAATATTTAAAATATCCATATAAAATAATTAAAAATAATTAAAAATAAAATTCAAAAATTAGGTGGCTTACATAGTCGAATGAACTTTATTTAATGAGGGTCATCGTGCTGAGTCCTAGGTTCATCCCATTAATGTGGAAACTTTGACCGTAGGCCATATGGCCTGAATTTTGGACCAATCCCGCCCTATATAAAGGGGGAGTTTCTTCTGAAGATTCATGTCTTCTTCCTCTTCTTGTCCTTCAACACCATATTGGATCCAGACTTAGCTTCGAGCGGTAGTTGGCCTTTCCTAAGTCAAATTTTGGTTGTGGATTCCTTCGTTCAAAGGGGCCATGCCATCGTAGAAGAACTGTTGATGAGTCTCGGAACATGCTAGAATACTTCTCATGAGGAGTTCAAACCTGGGCGACACCTTGACAGTCTTCAAGGTCCAGACGACCTAGCTTGTGGGTGGATAGCCAACCCAAAGAGCCACAGGTTGTGCTCTGCCCTGCTCATTGGCAACAGCGTGCTTTTGTTAGGCTAGAAGAGCCTTGAAAGCTGATGCCCTTTTGAAAGGGGCCTTCCTGCTGTGCTATGGCCTGAGCTTTCGGCGGGCCTGTAAAACTCCCTATTTTTTAATTTTTTTATATTATTTTATTAGACTTTAAATTTAATTTATACAATTTATGGTTTTTATTAATTATTAAAAATGACCTTAGCCATTGTTGAATTTTGGAAAACAAGACTACCATGAATTTTGGCACGAAAGATGTAACAGTGTGCTTTGACCAGTATATTAGCCATGTCGTGGGAGGCCTAGCCATAGTTCAGTCCGAACTAGGAAAACCAGGTCGAGTTGTGAAATAACGCATTTAAAGTATTTTAATTAAATATTAATTTATATATTGATTTTTAGATAACCCGGTTGGACCAAACCAGCCGAACTGGGCCTGGACCAAACCCAAGTCCATGTAGACATGTGGGTGACCCAATGTGGCCATGTAGGCATATTTTATGTATATACAAATATTTTCTAAATTATTTTAGAATTTTATGTACAATTTCTAATTATTTAATTATTCATACTATTATTGGTATTTTATTATTAAATAATATCGTACAATATTTGTACAAATTTTTGGACCCGGATAAGGGTGTACGGTATAAGTCCACCCATTGGGAGGATTTTATTATTTTATTATTACTTAAATTATTTTGTGGAGAATAAATAAATATGTTCATTCTATTTAAATATTATTATTATTTTGAGTTGGTTTATTGTGAATGGAATTTATATATATATATGTAAATATATTTAAATATACTAAATACTTGGATATGTGACATTTAAAGTGTTATTTGGATTTAAATAGATTTTTGGATATATATATATATATATATATATATATATATATATATATATATATATATATATATATATATATATATATATATATATATATATATAAAGATAAAGCAAAAGGAAAAGAAAAAAAAGAAAAAAAATAAAGTTAATCATTAATGGGTGGTCGGCCCCACCCGACCACCCAAGCCATAGCAGCAGCTTGTGCGCCCCTTATAAGCATATAGCAAACAAGCAGCAGCAGCAATGCACTATTTTGGCCGACCCCTTTGTTTCCCCCTTCATATATATATGCATACATATATATATATGACAAACCCTAATCCTTAATTATTTCTCCTCCTCTACTCTCCTTCCTTCCGTCCTCCTCTCACCTCTGTCCCCGTACCTCTCCTCGGCGTGCGTGCCAGCCTCGCCAGAGCGACAACATCTTCGCCTCCCGATCGTCACGGCGACAACAACAACAACAGTTTTCCACTTTAAGGTATCCCACTTCTCCGATCAATTTCTCTGTCAATTCTACTCCGATTTTCGATCCGTAAATTCGGGTAGAAAGTCCACATGACCCTTTTCGAGATTCCCTGGGTGAATTTTCGACATGGCCATCCAACTTGCTCAAAAAATCGAGACAAAGTTGGAAAAAAAACCACTTTTCTGGATAATAAAAAACTGGTTTAAAACACCAACTTGTCGGCCACTTTTCTTTCTGTACAATAAAATTTTGTAAAAACTAATTAAAGACAGTCAAAGAAAATATAATCGAGATTGTAATGCACCTTCTGGATTCACTTTTCATCTAGTATGTAGAAAGTTACACGTTGTTAAAGTTTCACAAAAAATTATAAATTCTGTTTTCAAAAAGTAGAAAAACACCCGATATGGCGTGCGCCCCCGACAAACCGGGCGACGTGGTCGCACACTATACGCATCGAAAGACGCGTATGGATGTTGTCGACGTGTGGGAACTGACGGAACCCGATTTCGTTGCATATGCGCGACGAAATCAGTGCGTATCCGTCGAGATACCTCCGTATCGACCCTTTACAAATTAAGTCACAACTTCGTGTACACTCATCAAATCGCGACGAAACTTGCGCCATTGGACTCGAAATATTTTTTTGGTCCTGTGAGCCAAGTTTGGTTCAATTCTTTGAAGGTTGATCGGGACACCATTTTGGCGGGCCCACAATCCCACTCAACGGACGATTTTGTGCACGGTCCACCGGAATCCAAAATTGGATATAGCGTTGGGTTTATATTATCAAAACAAATTCGTAGACATATAGTTTGATGACTTTAGAGATCGTAGATATTGGCACATATTTCGGTGCAAAGCAGGTCCAACGGCGGACATCGTTTTGACCCGAAATTATGAGTTTGCCCCTATTCCAGAATTTAACTTTTGGACAGGCATTTCCTAGGCATATCTTACATTCCAAACTCGTTCGTGATGTTTGTTGCAGCATTCGGAGTCATCTGCAAGATTTGGCTTTTCTTGCTTTGTTTATTTGTCGGTTCGAGCTACTGGATTATTCTCTTTTGCACATAACCTCAGGCAAGATACCTTGCCATCTTTACTGCTTATATTTAGTTATATTTTATTTTAGTTATTGTATCTATATTTCTTGTTTATTATTTTCTTTTTGCTTGTGAACCTGGAGTTAAGAGACTTCCGTCAATATAATGCATATCATTGACTTCGTCACGATTGTATCACGAGTTATGTGTGAGTTATGAGTATCATGTAGTAGTCACTTGCATGTTGGCTGATCACCCATGCGTATGTATAGGAATAACTGTCAATAGATGCATGTTAGAAGACATGACAGTTATCTATTATAAACCGTATTGTGGAAGCGACATGTGTTGGTGTGTCGTGGTTACGATGCATATACAGTATCATTGGGGGGAGGGGACAGCTACTAGCGTAGGGGCTACATTTATTTTTATACACATTTTGGGCCAAGGGTGACTCTTATGAGCACTACCTTCTGTCCAGGGCCGATAGTGTCTCGGATGAGCGCTACTTACTGCCGCTCTTATTACTCTGCTGATCCTACAGCCCCTGCGTAGAACGTTGTCCTCAAAGTGCATATCACATAGATGGTTAGGAACCCTGTTGTGTTGTAGTTTATAGTATTTTTACTTATGCAGTTATAATGGCATGTTTTTTCTGTATCTTGCTACGTCCCTCTGAGGACCTGGTTATCTCTTCAGGTGTGTGCTTCTGTGATTTTTGCAGGTGTTCCCGCCGAGGCCGTGATCTTCTCCATCCTTTCGAAGAGGATTGTACTTGGCTCGTCTTGTTATTTTATCTATTCCTTCTTGTACATTTTATTTGAGATGGTTGGTAGTGGACTTTGTCTCCGTCCAACGATTGTACCATAAATATTCAAGTTGATTTTATACTATTATTCTTTTTATTGTGGATGAGATTTAGTTTGTCTTGGATTACTACATTTTACAGCTTATGTATACAAACAAGGTTTTCGTATATTGGAGTGTGCTTCGTATGTATGCAGCTGGCATGGATACATACCTAGCCCTAAGTATTTTGGGACTGGGGCGTTACATGTTTTTGTGGTGGCCCATGCAGGTCCAGTTTATCACTTTGGTTACGTTACTGTACCGATGTGAGCCTGCAATATCGGATTAGAATCTAGGAATCTCATCCACATACTTGATCACCTCCCTCGACTTCCAAATTTCAAACTCTCGTTGCCTCAATTGATTTTTGCTCTTGCTTGAACTCTTTCTACCGACACCCTATCATCTTGTGCTTAATCATGGTTAGAAGATGACTATACTAGTATATGCTCATAGGTCAAACACATGGCTAGAATGGTTATATTGGCAATTGGAATACATTCGAGACTCTAATGGAGTTAAAATGGCTTTTTAGTGTGATTTAATGATTAGTAATTGATAAAGTAGGATATTACCACAAAAAATTTTAACCTTGAGATTTCTAAATAGTAAACACCAGAGGATTTATAGAATTTCATTATGATACTGCAGAAAAATAGTTGGAATTTATACACAATTGGTTTAAGAAATTGATTGATTTTTAAGATTTGATATTTTTGATTTATTGGATTATAGCTATACATCCTTGAATAGATATAAAGTTACTTGAAAAGAATTTTTAAAATTTAAATACTATTGTAAGATTATGAGGGCGGTTGATAAAGCTTGGTTTTAAATTGGGTTGTATGGTTCCCAATTAATAAGTTCGTAAAATTTTGAATTTTAAGTTTGGAGTAAGGTTATTAAGAATTTTGGTTAAAAATATTTTGAAGGATATATAATCAAATTGAGGATCTGCTTTAAACTCTTGTATGAATTACGATTGATAACTTCTATTTAAATTTTGAGCTTAAGATTTGGATTAATGATAGAAGAAGAAAAATATATAGATTTGATTTGTGACACAATAAAGGTTATTCGAGATTGATTGGAAATTTTGGAAAAAAAAAATTTTGATTGGATGACTGATAAGATCATTTGAATATTGAGTTACAGTTAGATTGCTAATATTACAATCTTTGGGAAAAGTTACTAAAGATGTGGTAAAAATTTATTTCGATTGATTAAAAGAATTTACCATTTAAAAGTTGTGATTTTGTTTGAATGACTTAGAAATAGAAGTTATGTGATGAGTGCGTTAAAATATTGAGCTATAAATTTTAGATTATTCGTGATATGTTAAAAGTTTATCTTGAGGGTTATTGGAAAAATTTTAGAGTTTTACAGTTATGAAGTGATATAAATTTTTTTTTTATTCATGAGTTTCTTTAGTTTAAAAGTTGGAGTGTACATGTTAAATTTTGGAAGGGTTAGTAGTAACGTGATGGAAGTTTACTTGGAAAGGGATTTTGTTTGGTTATGATTAAATTTGACGGCTTGGAGTGAATACGAAATTTGGATAGTTCATTTTAGAGAAATTTATTAAGGAACTTTTGGAGGAAACTTGAATTTTCAATTTTAATATTAGGCCATCAAGATAGCCCTAATAAATTGGAAGTATTCCATACTAAATGCCATGTCACTCGTGACCATGATAGTAGTATATACACAAGCGTTGCTAGTCATCTACCAAACTATATTGTATCTCAATCTTTACTTACTCGATTTTCCCTCGAATCTCGATCTTTTATGGCAACCTTCTAACCCAGTTGCAATTTGAATAATGATTTAATTGTTCATTGACTGTATTCATTTAAGAGGCTATCTTCTCTCTAGAATTGTGATCCTAAATTATTTTCACTGGATTCCTTAATTAATTTTATTGTATGCTTTAACTTGATCTCCTTTATTTTTGGAGCATTACTATTCACCTCATGAACTCCCACTTTCTATTTTGGATATTTTGGCATCCCTTACCGTGACTTGAATATTTGGAGCACAACACTAGACTTTTCCTTCCAACAAACTTCATATGTTAGACTTAGACGAGCCCACCTTAATGTAGATATATCATGTCCCACTAAAATACGTCTCCTTGTACACTATTTTTATGATATGGCTTTCTGGTCCACATGGTTAAGCTATAACCTCTACCATGACACCAGTTACTTTCGGACTTGAATTAGAGGTCCAACGTTGACTCATTTCTTTCAACCTGATAGGTGATTGTGTTCTACTTCATTCATTAAATGCCTAACTTTGTGCTTACCTTGATTGCGTGATCCATTGTCCCATCACACTATTAGTTGAACTCTTATAAGTTGGGTAGAATACCTCACAACCTAACAAAACCTTTATCCTTATGAATCATGTTGATGAGTTTACTCAGACTAGAAATTTAGAGGACCCTAAACTTATATAGGCGACCAAGCCATAAATGAAGAAAACTAGGACAACTGTATAGGCCCACCCTTCGGGCAAGACTTGATTTTAAAAGATCTTGGACTATTTAAATTCCTTCAATATTACCTCCCTTACTTATAGTTCAACAATCTGATGCTGCTATTTTAGTTTTAGTTTTGCAAGCTTATCTTTTTCGAGCTTGATCATGACATATTTTATTTGGGTGCACCCATTAACATATTGTCTAATCAGAACCGGTACATGATGGTCCGATCAACCTATTGTACTTTGATTTGCTTTTCATGAATTATTCTACGTGGATGGAGACATAGTTAAACTTGTCTTAGAGTCTCATCCGCGACAGCATTGACAACTCTCATTTGAATTATTTTCGTCGCCTTTGAACCACGTATTCGTACTCGATAGCATCGTCCTTGAACTCTTTATTGTTTTTACTTTACTTATATTAGAAAGACCAGACATTGTATATGATAGATAGATGTAAGATATCACCTATAGTTTTCCTAACAGTTATTTTAACACGAATTTAGATAGCCACCGACTAACTCATGTGGCTATATCCTCACCTTAAACTCTTCTTCTCCCCAATCCTAGAAATTTTATTGTGCCCTTCCAACCCCACTTGAACGCGCGAGAGTGCTTCTAATCATCACTTAATCAAACCCTCGACCAAGACGATTAGTATCCAGTTCTCCCTTAAGGAATCACATCTCCTAAATGTCTAATTTATTTTCTGTGGTCTACTCACTTCCTTACTGTTCTTCTAAATTGGATATTCAAAATTTTGTTACCTTCACTAGCAATCCTTATTCAATTCCATAACCATGATATATTTTTGTATATATCGACTCCAAAATTTTCTATTGCACGGTGGTGTTGAACGACGTTTTATCGCCTCCTCAAAATTTTAATTGCATTTTGGTTTTGACGAACTCTTCCTATCCCTCAACCCTATCTACCCTATTAATCCTAAATTTTGAGGACAAAATTCTTGTAAGTTGGGTAGGATGTAAAACCCCCTATTTTTATTTTTTTATTATTTTATTAGACTTCAAATTTAATTTATATAATTTATGGTTTTTATTAATTATTAAAAATGACCTTAGCCATTGTTGAATTTTGGAACACAAGACTACCATGAATTTTGGCACGAAAGATGTAGCAGTGTGCTCTGACCAGTATATTAGCCATGTCGTGGGAGGCCTAGCCATAGTTCAGTCCGAACTAGGAAAACCAGGCCGAGTTGTGAAATAACGCATTTAAAGTATTTTAATTAAATATTATTTTATATATTGATTTTTAGATATCCCGGTTGGACCAAACCAGCCAAACTGGGCCTGGACCAAACCCAAGTCCATGTAGACATGTGGGGTGACCCAATGTGGCCATGTAGGCATATTTTATGTATATACAAATATTTTCTAAATTATTTTAGAATTTTATGTGCAATTTCTAATTATTTAATTATTCGTACTATTATTGGTATTTTATTATTAAATAATATCGTGCAATATTTGTACAAATTTTTAGACCCGGATAAGGGTGTGCGGTATAAGTCCACCTATTGGGATGATTTTATTATTACTTAAGTTATTTTGTGGAGAATAAATAAATATGTTCATTCTATTTAAATATTATTATTATTTTGAGTTGGTTTATTGTGAATGGAATTTATATATATATATATATATATATATATATATATATATATATATATATATATATATATATATATATATATATATATATATGTAAATATATTTAAATATACTAAATACTTGGATATGTGACATTTAAAGTGTTATTTGGATTTAAATAGATTTTTGGATATATACATATACATATATATATATATGGATATATATATATATACATATATATATATATATATATATATATATATATATATATATATATATATATATATATATATATATATATATATATATATATATAGAGAGAGAGAGAAAGATAAAGCAAAAGGAAAAGAAAAAGAAAAAGAAAAGTTAATCATTAATGGGTGGTCGGCCCCACCCGACCACCCAAGCCATAGCAGCAGTTTGTGCCCCCCTTATAAGCATATAGCAAACATACAGCAGCAACAATGCACTATTTTGGCCGATCCCTTTGTTTCCCCCTTCATATATATGCATACATATATATGGCAAACCCTAATCCTTAATTATTTCTCCTCCTCCACTCTCTTTCCTTCCTTTATCCTCTCACCTCTGTCCCCGTACCTCTCCTCGATGTGCATGCCAGCCTCGCCAGAGCGACAACATCTCCGTCTCCCGATCGTCACGGCGACAACAACAACAACAACAGTTTTCCACTTTAAGGTATCCCACTTCTCCGATCAATTTCTCTGTCAATTCTACTTCGATTTTTGATCCGTAAATTCGTGTAGAAAGTCCACATGACCTTCTTCGAGATCCCCTAGGTGGATTTTTGACATGGCCATCCAACTTGCTCGAAAAATCGAGACGAAGTTGGAGAAAAACCACTTTTCTGGATAATAAAAAACTGTTTTAAAACACCAACTTGTCGGCCACTTTTCTTTCTGTACAATAAAATTTTGTAGAAACTAATTAAAGAAAGTCAAAGACAACATAACCGAGATTGTAACGCACCTTCTGGATTCACTTTTCATCTAGTATGTAGAAAGTTATACGTTGTTAAAGTTTCACGAAAAATTGTAAATTCTGTTTTCAAAAAGTAGAAAAACACCCGATATGGCGTACGCCCCGACAAACCGGGCGACGTGGTCAGGCACTATACGTATTGAAAGGCGCGTATGGATGTTGTCGATGTGTGGGAACTGACGGAACCCCAATTTTATTGCATGTGCGCGACGAAATCAGTGCGTATCCGTCGAGATACCCCCGTATCGACCCTTTGTAAATTAAGTCACAACTTCGTGTACACTCATCAAATCGTGACGAAACTTGCGCCATTGGACTCAAAATATTTTTCTGGTCCTGTGAGCCAAGTTTGGTTCAATTCTGAGAAGGTTGATCGGGGCGCCATTTTGGCGGGCCCACAATCCCACTCAACGGGCGATTTTGTGCACGGCCCACCGGAATCCAAAATTGGATATACCGTTGGGTTTGTCTCATCAAAACAAATCCGTAGACTTGTAGTTTGATGACTTTAGAGACCGTAGATATTGGCACGTATTTCGGTGCAAAGCGGATCCAACGGCGGACATCGTTTTGACCCAAAATTTTGAGTTTGCCCCTGTTCCAGAATTTAACTTTTGGATATGCGTTTCCTAGGCATATATTATATTCCAGACTCGTTCGTGATGTTTGTTGCAGCATACGGAGTCATCTGCGGGATTTAGCTTTTCTTGCTTTGTTTATTTGCCGGTTCGAGCTACTGGATTATTCTCTTTTGCACATAACCTCAGGCAAGATACCTTGCCATCATTACTGCTTACATTTAGTTGTATTTTATTTCAGTTATTGTATCTATATTTCTTGTTTATTATTTTCTTCTTGCTTGTGAACCTAGAGTTAAGAGACTTCCGTCAATAGAATACATGTCATTGACTTCGTCACGATTGTATCACGAGTTGTGTGTGAGTTGTGAGTATCATGTAGTGGTCACTTGCATGTTGGTTGATCACCTGTGCGCATGCGTAGGAATAACTGTCAATAGATGCATGTTAGAAGACTTGATAGTTATCTATTATAAACAGTATTGTGGAAGCGACATGTGTTGGTGTGTCGTGGTTACGATGCATATACAGTATCATTAGGAGGAGGGGACAGCTACTAGCATAGGGGCTACATTTATTTTTAGACACATTTTAGGCCGAGGGTGACTCTTATGAGCACTACCTTCTGCCCAGGGCCGATAGTGTCTCGGATGAGCGCTACTTACTGCCACTCTTATTACTCGGCTGATCCTACAGCCCCTGCGTAGAACGTTGTCCTCAAAGTGCATATCACATAGATGGTTAGGAACCCTGTTGTGTTGTAGTTTATAGTATTTTTACTTATGCAGTTATAATGGCATATTTTTTCTGTATCTTGCTACGTCCCTCTGAGGACCTGGTTATCTCTCCAGGTGTGTGCTTCTGTGATTTTTGCAGGTGTTCCCGTCGAGGCCGTGATCTTCTCCATCCTTTCGAAGAGGATTACACTTGGCTCGTCTTGTTATTTTATCTATTCCTTCTTGTACATTTTATTTGAGATGGTTGGTAGTGGACTTTGTCTCCGCCCAACGATTGTACCATAAATATTCAAGTTGATTTTATACTATTATTCTTTTTATTGTGGATGAGATTTAGTTTGTCTTGGATTACGACATTTTACAGCTTATGTATACATACAAGATTTCCGTATATTAGAGTGTGCTTCGTATGTATGCAGCTGGCATGGATACGTACCTAGTCCTAAGTATTTTGGGACTGGGGCGTTACAGGGCCAATAGCTGCTTCCGGATGTACTGCACGTCTGGAGGGGGGAAGCTGTGGTGGGGCCTTTGATGGAGACTGTATTCTCATCTTCTATCCACAGTGCCTCTCTCTATGACGATCACACTGTGAAGAGTATCTCCAGCATAGATTCGTAGGAGTTTTCAATCTGGCACATGTAATCACAAAGTCTTTTGTAACAGATCCTTGCAATTATATCTTTATGCTGTCTTTTATGTAATCATAATGAGTCTGTCGCAGACTCTTGTAGCCATGATCAATAAAAAAAAACTCTGAGCTTTTCATCTGTTTGTGTCTTTTGTCTCTTCTGTTGGCGTACTTGACCGCCTGTGCCTCTGTGCCTTGTATTATGCTAAGATTTTTTATGCTTCTATATCACTACGTCCTCTTAAGGACTATAAAAAGTAGGGTATAGGTCATCGTCGCCTAAAAGTGTCAACTTATCCAATCAAGATTTGAACAAAGTACAATGCATATCAAAGCTACGCTATATAATATGATAAATATAATAATAGAACAAAAAAAGACAAGTACTAAAGAGAAGCATGTACAAATTAAGAGTTATGGCAAGACTATAATATGAATAAAACTGAACTCAAGTAAACTATGTGTGAAACGTGCATTCAGAATATGAATATCGACATATAGGGGCTAAGGCAAGTGATAAGTGTCACGCCCCGACCCAAAATATTGCTCATCCTCGCATTGAATTCACCGAAAACTTCGTCCTCATTGGGGTGTGATATCATACGAGTCTGGAGTTGCACTCGGACAAGGCAAGATGACAGGTTCTCAAAATGGTTATATTTGATTTGATATTAGTAGCGGAAGAAATAGAGTATACGAAACAATTTTTTTATTCAATATGTATAGCAACATTACAAGGCTTTCAATAGCCCAAATGAATCATGCCAGACTGGCTTACAACACTCAGGTTCTCTCTTATCCATAAAGGATTTTACCGTTCCATACATCATGTCTTCTATATCTCGGCCGTATTATCATGTTGCAAGTTCGAGCATCAATGTCGTCCCATGCCTCAAAATGCTACGGCATTTTGTACCTCAGCATGTTCAAACAAAGCTCCGTTGTGAGCAATCCATTCCCTGCATCTTGTAAGAAATTGGTGGGGCGATTAGTACTAATCCTCTCGCGTATTGATCAGACCCAATTTGCTAAACCGACATTAAGTTGATATTCGAATCATGCAGCTTAAGTTGTAATCTTTCTATAATTTCCTTATGCTCGATTTCATGGCATATTCGAAAGCAGTAAAGCATGTATTTCATGGCAAGCATGTTATCATTTATTCGTGTAAGCAAGCAGGCAACATATAGCAATCTCGTGTTTGTTTCGTGGCGTAACTTCTTACCAACAACGACGCACTCGCCCTTGCACCGATGCAAGGTGAATACGCCTACCATCTTTTCCTGTCATGTAATAAGTGATCTTTGTACAGGATCTCTGTGTGCCTGTACTTTTTGTCCACCGTTCTTTAACTATATGAAGGCCGTTAGCGTTTTCGCGCCAGAATGGACTAACTTTTTTTCTCAAATTGGGTAACCCAATGCCCTCCCCGTACGAGATACTAGCTCATTTCGGATGACACCGAACTTACCATCTTTGAGGCTTAATACATCAATAATGGGTCACAAGTCGTCTTAGGGATGTGTGTCCATAAGATAATCCATCCCTCCTAGGCTAAACGGTCCCGGTAACCCGGCCAATAACTCGTTGGAGGGAAATCACCACACCCATGCACGGGCAATATCTCAAGTCCATTCGGCCATACAATACGCATCTACTCATACAACCAAACATAGTCTGAGTCCAAAACTCAGACTTTGTATCATTCCATATTTCTCACATTCTTTTTATGTTCTCATATTCTTTGTATGATTTTATTCTTTCGATGTTTTAACGCCTCGATTCAAGGTCCAAGTGGACGACCCGAAGGTCCCAAATGATTCAAGCATTATATTATGACTTAACGTTCAATGATACATGATTTGTGCATTTGATGCATGCCTGATACGATCTTTCAATGTGCTAGACTTATGTTCATTCCTTTCGACTCGTGCACTGAGGCACGCCTCGATAGAGTATTCAATATTCTACATCTCGTGCACTAAGGCACTCGTGTCGATATAGTCTTTCAATATTCTAGCCTTCTAACTCGTACACAAAGGCACAAATGACTCATGCACTAAGGCACTCGTTGATACAGTTATCCCATGTCCATATGGTTTGCGCATCGAGGCGCTCGCCATTGCAGTATTTCGATGCTCAATGGAAACTCATTTATTTAATGTACGTTTCAATTCAATTTTTATATATTAGCATTCGACATGCACTACGATTTCTCTCCTCTGAGCCACGCCCATGGAATCGATAGGTTAAGTTAGCATAAAACGGTATAGTTTAATTAGGCATTATGGAGTAGGAAAGAAGGCTCAAAGTCCTTACACCTTAGCCGATATGTCTTGTCGTTTCGTCGAGCCGAAGTAGCTCAATTTCATAACTTTATTGTACGACCAACTCTTCTAATTTAGCCATTTGAGCACTTTGTGCTTCATTGAACTACCCAACTGATTCGGTATACCGTGCCTATGCCTCAGTCTGTTGCGAGACGATACTTTGGTTTGGCGAACACCGTTACAAATAAGGCAAAATGTCGACCTCTTATATTTTAGCGTAAAAGCGTAGCCTGCACACGAAACCAAGTAAAATCAATACTTGCTCGAACTAGACTTATGCTTTGCATCGATTCAATTTATTAGGTCTTTGAACTGACTCAATGATTTCCCGTTCGGGCCAACATAACTCTTTGCATCGATTTGACTCGATGCATTCCTCGGGTCAACGTAACTCTTGTTTCAATTTGCATCGATACTTCATCGGGTCAATGCAACTCTTCGAGTCAGCGACTCAGCATAATGTACCATGTGGAGTGGGGCATTACATAATATACCACTCAAAACAAGGTTCATCCTCGAACCGAAACCAACACTCAATCCAAGTGTTTATCTAGATCGTTTCACGATCTCGTCCCACTATCGTTGTTCTGTCTCATCATTCATACAAGCTTTCATTAACGTACCATAGTCTTTCCTGCAGCTCAATTTGAATTCATCATACAGCTTAATTTGGATCGTACACATATTCAAGGCGTCCCATAAATATATGTATTTCAACCAAGCCCAGTAGTAGGAAATTGGAACAAAGCTAAAAGGTAAAATTTTCAATCCTCGAATACTTGACATCTCGTACTCTCGATCGGACTTATCCCTAGCGACCATTCTCATAATTCTATCATATATGCATATTCGATGCATACGTGATCTTCCAACAAAGTCACTGCATGAGACGCGATTTAAAATCGCATTTCTCATTTCGTAAGTTTTGTACGGGCCATTAATTCTATGCATCGTGTCAAGCCATTGAGCATCCGATTGCCATAAGTTTTTGTAACGCATTGCGTTCGAAGTCGTTGTCCAACTATTTCTGAAGTCTCACTTTGTAATTCATCTCGATATTATTTTTCTTTGTAGACTTGCAAATGCATCAATATTTAGGGCTACGCCCGCTAGGTGACTCATCTACATACCGTACTTAAATTCTTCTAATGCAAATCAAATCGACGATGCTCAAAGGCAACGGTCTTTCCAATACAAGTTTAATTCGAGTCGATGATTCTCAAAGGCAACGGTCCTTCCAATACAAAAGTTTAATTCGATTCAACGATGCTCAAAGGAAACAATCGCTTTGACATAAAGGTCTCTGCGACGCGTCTTATGTTCGATTCCTATCGAGTAGGAATTTCTTAGCCAAATTTCCAACTTGTCCATATCGCAATATCGAATATAAGTTTGATCCAAGCAAGCTCAATTGCTAGGTGAATCCAAGTCCAATGACACAACTCGAAAGTCATTCTCTTATCGCTCGCTCTCGTGCATAGCATGATTCTTGTAATGATCTATCTGTATCACTAAGTTTGCTAGTGAATTTCTAGTTCGATCATCGACCAACATAATCATTCAAGCATTTATCCGACCAATCCTCAAAATTCTACTATATTATTTTTAGTCGAAACTGTTACATCAATTTCCAAAACAATTATACGATCGCCTAGACTTATCATCAACATGCACTATATCATATTTGTTCTCGACACAATTCCGTATACGATATTGTATGGATCATCTTATGGGTATGCAATATTTACTTTGATTTGGCGGTCAAGTCTTCTAGGGTCATCAGTCCCAAAGCTACGCTAGATAATTATGGATCATTAATGAAGGACAGTTACTACGAACCATGCTATATTTTATTTCGGAGACAAATCATGTTTTGGCAAATTCCATAGGACTCTACCCAAATTCGAACATAATCATTTCTCTCCGTGCAACTAAGGCACAACTATCCTCCGAATAATTCATGCACTACCATCGATGATTCCACAATTCACGAAATATCTACTCATTTAGGGTCTGAGTTTATCTACCCACGGTCAACACCCGAGAGGCTATATGCATCGAAATAATTGTTGATGACTTTATAGTCTCGTCTGATCAATCACAAAGTGTCACTCCCACTTTTCTAGATTAGGGGTATTTTAGTAATTGTGTGATAATATGAATTTTTATCTTTTTTACTAATTAATTTGTGTTTAGTCTTTGATTAGTGCTTTTGGTAGTAGCAGATGGTTTAACCTTAGTCAACCTTGATTAGAAGACTAACCATGTGATTAGAATCCTTTTTAGCTAATTAGATTTTAAATTAGAGCATTAGTCCTAATTAGGAAACAATTTAATGCATTTTTAGGCTATTTTAATATGAAGCTTTTTGGCCTTCTTGCTAATGGGCTTTATATGGGCTTTATATGGACTTTAACTTGCATGATGGCCCATATAAAACCCTAACCAAACCCTAGCTAACCCCTGGCCGACCACAAACAGTAGCCCCTCTTCATTATGTGAAAAATGTTGTAGCCGTCAAGTTCTCAAACCCTAGAAACTCTTCCTTCTCTAAAACTTCAACTTTCTCAATTCTCATCTAAATCCATCCAAACGAAGTGCGTTGCGAATGTTGGAGGAGAGGAACTTGTTGGAGACTTGCTAGCAAGGAATCGGAGGTGTTGGACCGGAGGAAATCGGCATCGACGCGTTTGGAGGCTCGTTTCATTAAGATATTGACACTCAATAGGTAAACTCCTCTAAACACCTATAAATTCTGATTTTTCTTTGTAGATGCATCCATATAGGTACCTGGACCTGTACATGAAGTTTGGTGGGTTTTTGTATTCATTTGATAGGTATATCGGGCACGTGTCGGTGTATTGGAACACGTGTTCGATGAAATGCCGCTTAGAATTAAAAGTTTGTTTTTTTATTTTGTTTTCACGAATTTTTGCTGTGTATATTTGAAACAACTTTCGTGAAGACGAATCTCGTTTTGGAACTTTTTTGGTGTCCAAATCGGACACGAACATGCGTGTACGAGGCCCGTGCACAGCCCCGTGCGTGTTCTACTGTTCGAGAGTCGTAACTCGACGCACATGACACGGTTTTGCATGAAATTTGATGGACACATAGGGGCAACCTCTTCCCACGTGCTCCTAAAATTTCACGGGGTTTTATGGAGTGTGCGCGAAGAAATCGAACCCGCACGGGTTCGGCTGAACTGTGCATGCGCGCAGAAAATGCCACTAACACGGCTTTCATTCGCGGACACGACGTGATGAGGACATGAACCAAGAGCATGGACACGTAGCCCTAGACCAGACCACATGACACGATGTGGCTCGTGTTGTGAGTTACGGGGCTCGACATGGGCTCACGAGGCCACACGCGCGCGCACAGCCGTACGGATACGTGTGTCCTGCGATACGTGGACACGACGTGGTGACATGTCAGTGTGTTATACACCTAGACCTAGACCCCGCCTAGCTACGTGCACAAGCACGAGGCTTCTCGTGTTGCGTGTGGCGTTCTATTGAGCGCGGCACGTGGCCACGAGCACGTTCCTATTCACGCGTGTACGGACTCTTCCGACACGCACTGACTGGACACGATACGGACACGGGTTCTACCTTGTGAGTACCCGAGCATGTCACAAACGTATGTACCTCTTGTTTGCCAAGTTTCACGTGTTCTACTTGTGTGTATTTTGAGATTTGGGTATCGAGATGGATTTGGGTTTTGTGTTGGTTTATTTTCGAATTGATTTTTAGTTTGAAATCGAAATTCTGGGTTTAAACTCAGATTTTTGAGTTTGGAGTTGGATTTAGATTAGTTTATGAGTTCAATTTTGTGGTTAGATGAATGGTTTACATTCATTGTATATAAATTTATATGTTAGATATATTCCCTTTGTATATATAGATATATATATATATATATATATATATATATTATATATATATATATATATATAATATCTAAATATATATAATATATATATATATATAATATATATATATATATATATATATATAATATATATATATATATAGATAT
>JANAVB010006200.1:4059213-4264707 GCA_029216955.1 Iris pallida
AGAATCTGGAGTACTTCGCTCTCATGAACTCGTCCATAACGAGGTCTCAGTGCGCAACTTCCACCACAACTTCATGGAGCAGGCGTCCACGATGTGGGCCAGTCTGCTGAAACCCAGACCTCCTTCTTCAGTGGGTTTGGCCATGGTCTTCCAACCGGCCCAGTGGTGTTTTTTTATGCCGTCGCTTTGTCCCAAGAAGAACTTGGCGAAGAGGGATTCAAGAGAGAGGAGCACCTTCTTAGGGGGTGAGAAAACAGCTAGGGTGTACAACGAGATGGATGATAGGACGTGTTTGATGAGGATTGTTTTGCCCCCTGGGGATAAGGTTGAATTGTGCCATCCAGCGACAAGTTTACGGATCTTATCTACGAGGTGCTCGTATATCCCTGAGTTGGACTTACCATATACCAGCGGGCAGCCAAAATATATGAAGGGTGGGTAGGCCATACTGAAGGAGGTCATGTTGGAGAGCAGAGTAGAGCGGGTTCTGTCGGCTTTGCGATGGGTATAGATGACGCTCTTGTTGTTGTTGACGTGCTGCCCAGAGCAAGTGGTATATCTGTCGATCGTACTCAAGACGACCTCGATTGATCTGCTATCTCCAGAGGAGAAGATAAGGATATCGTCGGCGTAAGCAAGATGAGTGATGAAAGGACAGCGGGTAGTGGTGTAAAAGTGGTTGAAGCCGGCCATTCTGGGCATGCTATTGAGGCTTCTGCTGAGAGCTTCTGTCGTAATAATAAAAATGGTGGCGGATAGGGGGTCCCCCTGTCTGACCCCGCGAGTGGATCGAAAGAATCCCGCGGCCTGACCGTTGATTATGGTGGAAAACCACGCATTATTGATGGATCTAAAAACGATGTCTATCCATGGTTCGGAGAAGCCGAAGGCCCTTAATACCCAGATCATGAATTGCCAGTCCAGACGGTCATACGCCTTTTCCATGTCGAGTTTGATGGCTACGTACCCCCTCGACCAGAACTTCATGCAGGTGATCATCTCTTGAGCGAGTAGAATGTTGTCAGTTATGTGTCTTCCTTTTACAAACCTGTTTTGTTCTTCAGAGATGATCTTGGGGAGGAGATCAGACATCCGGTTGGCGATGATCTTGGATATGATCTTGTTAGTGAAGGTACAGAGGCTGATCGGATGAAAGTCTTTAAAGGTTTCTGGATTGTCTTTCTTGGAGATGAGGATGACGTTGGCGTAGGAGATCGAATTTGGGTATCTGGCCCCTTGGAGAAATGCTCTGGTGGCATCAACTAAGTCAATTTTAAGGGTGTCCCAGCGCGCTCTGAAGAAGACCCCGTTGAACCCATCCGGCCCCGGGCGCTGTGTTCATTAATGGACCAGACAGCCGCTCTGACCTCCTCCTCCGAAGTGGTGTCCAGAAGGGTCTCGTTCTCGAGGTCGGTAATGAGGGAAGGGATAACAGATAGTAGTGCCTCGTCTTTGATGTCCCGCTCTTTAGTGAAGAGGTTAGAGAAGAAGTTCACAGCAGCAGCTTGAATACCAGCCTGATCGTCCACCAGATTGCCATTGTCGTCTAAGATCTGGTGCAATCGTAATTTATTTCTGCGACCTTTGACGCACGCGTGAAAGAACTTGGTATTACGGTCTCCGTCGGTGTCCCAGGTTGATCTGGCTTTCTGCCTCCAAAATTTGGTTTCCACTCTCAGTCTGGATTTAAGAAGCGCTCTGGTGAGGTTGAGCGAGACACGGGCCTCCGGGGATCTGGTGGTGTCAAATACAGCCTCCGTGCGGGTGACATCGTCCTCGGCCTCCTTGATAGCCTGGAAAATATCTCCAAATGCCTCTTTGCTCCAAGCTGAGAGAGCTTTTCGAGTGGCTTTGAGTTTAGCCGCCATCCGGGACATAGGGTCAAGATCCGAGACGGAATTCCAGGCTGAAACAACGACGTTCTAAAATTAGGGATGGTGGCGCCAGAAGTTGAGGAAGCAGAATGCTTTATAGTTGCTATTGTGATTGTTGCTGATCTGGACAAGAAGGGAAGAGTGATCTGATTCAGTGAAGTTCAGATGAGAGAGGTTGGTGATCAAGCCCATGTCTAACTAGCGATCATTGATCATCGCTCGGTCCATATGGGAGTACTGTCTCTGATGTCCCTCCTGCATGTTGCACCAAGTGAAGGCACTACCGTAGAAGGGGATGGGGGTAAGATTTCCGAGAAATAAGAAGTTGTTGAAGTCATCCATCGCAGGCTGAGGTGAAAGGCGACCGCCGGACTTCTCCTCTCTGCAGGACACCGTGTTGAAATCTCCGATGCACAACCAAGGAAGCCCATGTGAGTGGACCTCCAGAAGATCGGCCCATAGCAATCTACGCACGGGGATATCGCAGCTGCCATGGACGGCGGAAAGGACGGAACGGGACTTGAGGGCCGGGTGTTCAACCCAACAGGAGAGAGCCTGAGAAGAGTCATGAATAATGCCAAATTTGAAATCTTACGTTAGTAAAACCCAGATGTCATTACAACCTGCAATGGCATGAGGGAAACCTAACTTGAGTTGGGTGGCTTTGATTCTTCTTTGAGGGATTTTTGGTTCAATAATGATCAAGAAATCTATGCGGTTAGTTTTCTTGAGGCTGAGAATTCTGTTCATCGTCGGTTTGTGCCGAGCCCCCTCATATTCCAGGAGATGATGTTAAGCATTAGATGTGGGGGTGGGGTGGGAGTGTCCGATCTTCGTGGCGGACCTTGTTGTCCTTGTCGTCGTCTGCTTGGACAACAAGGTCCGCCACGAAGATCGGACACTCCCACCCCACCCCCAGATCTATATATATATATATATATATATATATATATATATATATATATATATATATATATATATATATATTTATATATATATATATTTATATATATTAAAATATGTATATATGTGTGTGTTTGTGTGTGTGTGTGTGTGATTTTGCTGTTAGATGTAGCCTATGGATTAGTGAGTCAGTTTAGGATTGACCCAATGGGCCTAACTTGACCAAGTTGACAGAAGTCAACTTTGGGTCAAACTTGATCTAAATCGACTCAAACGGACATCAAATAGTTAGACAACTTAAGTTTGACGTAAACTTCGAATAATTTACTAGTTGACTTAGGGTTGACCTAGTTTGACCAGAATGGTTGACCAGAGTTGACCAAGGGTTGACTTTGACCTAGAAGGACCTAGAATCATTTAGAATGCATTGTAGATTATGTGTGTGTGTGACCCAAAGTTGACTTTTGTCAACTTGGTCAAGTTAGGCCCATTGGGTCAATCCTAAACTGACTCACTAATCCATAGGCTACATCTAATAGCAAAATCACACACACACACACACACACATATATATATATTTTTTAATATATATATATTTTTAATATATATGTAGCCTCCCTTCCAGGAATTTTGAATATTTTTATTTTATTTATTTGATTTAAATAGTAATTTTAGAATATTATGAATAATTATTTACTTAATTATTACGGTGGATGATTTTAGCCATGTTAGGAATTTTGGAGCACAATGCGACTAGAAATCATGGCACGGATAGTGCAGTGGCGTGCTTTAACTAGTGTAATAGCCCTAGTAGGGAAGACCGAGCCATAGTGACGTCCTAACTAGAAAAACCAAGCCAAGTTGCGACTTTATCCGTACCAAAGTTTTATTTATTATTTAATTATATTATTGAGTTTTCGAGAATCCGGTTGTGCCAAACCTGTCCAGAATAAGCCCAAGTCAAGTCCAAGCCCTAGTAGTCGGGTAGCACGAGTAGAGATGACCATATAGAGGCACGTTGTAGTGGCATTTCACTTTAGTGATTTAGGAAGCAATTTGGAATCGGTATATATATATATTATTGTGCTTGCTATTAAAATAGTATTTTAGTTGGTAATATAGTAAATAAATTCTTTAATGAATCCTTTGGAGGTTATGGGAATTAACTAGGTTGTATATATGTATTTGAATATATGTATAGGTAGAAGAGTATTTATAATATAGGAAAATTAGGATTTTGTATATATAAAATATCATTGTATTTGACTTATGAATTTTAGTATATTGTATTTCTATTATAAATTATATTTAGAATATGTTATTCCTTATATTTGAACGTATACGGGTATGTGTATATATAAATACTCGTATATATATATATATATATATATAGTTTAGATGTATAGAGTGAATTAATAATTATATGTGCGTGTATGTGTATATATATATAAATAATTATATGTGCGTGTATGTGCATATATATATATATAAATATATATGTGTGTGTGTATACGAATATACATATATGTGTATATAATATAGATATATATATGTGTATACCAATATATAATAAAATAAGTGTATATGTGTATATGTACATATATCTGTAAATATATGTGTGTATAACATATATATACATAAGTGTTAATTAAAAGAGTTAAAGGGAAGAAAAAGAAAAAAAACAAGTAGAAGGGCTCAGGCCAGCCCAAAAGCCCCAGCCCTCCACTGCTAAGCCCCCACAGCAGCATTGAGCCCAAACCAAACTCAACAGGACTAATCCCCTTGGTCTCGGCCAAAACCCGATTCCCAGCAAATCTCGCGCACGTATAAGTATCAGAGCGAAAGAGTTGCTCCGCAAACTCGCAAAACCCTAACCAAATTGCGCGCCACCCGACTTTACCCCGGGCGAAGCCCTACACGTGCGCGCGCGCCACCGCGAGGCACCGCCGACGGTCAGGACCACCGCGCGCGCGCACGGAGCAATGTACTGCACAGTGGAAAAAACGGGTGGACGGTCAACTTCGTGCCGAGGTTGCGTCGTTCACGCTCGTCCTTTTAACGAGCCGTTTCTTCAAGTATGTACCCAATATAACCGCCTGTGGATTCTTTCAATTATATTTAATTGTAGTACTTTAGGTTGCCCAAGAAATCGACGCAAAGTCGACGAAAAACAGTCCTAAAACAGGACATAAAACCGACCCAATCCCATGATTTGGAAGGCAAATTCCAGCCAATCCGTCGATCGATTGGAAAATCCAATTGAACAGACTTATAGCCAACGTATAAGAGATCATGACCCTTTTTGTAGTTTCAGATTTTATACAGTAGGCACAAAGAAATCAGTTTTCTAAGTTGAGCAAAAACTACTTTGAAAACAGTTTAGAAAACTTGAAAAACCATCGATACGACGTGCGTCCCGCCATTCCGGGCGACATGATCGCGCACCGTAAGTATTGAAAGCTGCATAACGGATTCGTGGTCGTGTGGGCTTTGGCGAAATTCAAATTGGTCGCGTGTGCACGACGAATTTGATGCGTATCCGTCGAAATTCACCGTATCGTTCACTTTGCAAATTCTCTAATTACTTTGTGCACGCTCGTCAGATCGAGACAAAACTTGCGCCATCAGGACCGTATCTTTTTTTGGTCCTGTATGCCAAGTTTGGTCCAATTCTGAGACAGTTGAATCGTACGTCGTTTTGTGGGCCCCACGGTCCCACTCAACGGGCGATTTTGTGCACGGCCCGCCAAAATCCAACTTAGGACATACGGTTGGGTTCGTATCGAAAAATGGATCTGTAGACATGTAGTTTGACGACTTTAGAGACCATTAACTCTGGCACGCTTTTCGGTGCAAAGCGGGTCCAACGGCGGACATCGTTTTTGTCCGAAATTACCGTTTTGCCCCTGTGTCCAGAATTGGACTTAAGGATAGGCAATCCTAGCTAATTTGACTATTCTGAGAACATTGGTAATATTTATTTCAGCTTTTGGGGACTGTTGTACGGGTTTTGACTATTGTGGCATATTGACTAGTTCAGACTGTCGGTTTCACCAGCAGAGGACCACAGGCGAGTACAGTTTATTGTCTGCATTTCGATATTAATCTTTACTATATTTCATTGATTAGTCATTGGTTATATGATTTTTATACTCTATTATAAATTATGGAGTCGAGAATGAGAAGTACCAAGGATGTGTGATCCGACCATAGACCATGTTTATTTTCATGCAGTAGATCTCGTAGACCGTGTTTATTTTTATGCAGTAGATCTCGTAGACCATATTTATTTTTATACAGTAGATCTCGTAGACATTGTTTATTTTCTGCAGTAGATCTCGTAGACATTGTTTATTTTTATTGCGGTAGATCTCGTAGACATTGTTTAATTTCTGCAAGTAGATCTCGTAGACCATGTTTAATTTTCATGCAAGTAGATCTCGTAGACCGTGCGGTGTAGCACCCCAGACCGATCACATGTCAAAGGTACTTCTAACAGTTGGGGAAAGTATTGGTGTCTATTTATTTACTATTGGTTTCCGTATTTCCTGTTTAGTTTCAAACTCATGATTGATGTCTAACCTTTGTCTTATAGTCATTTTCTTTATTTGAAATTGCATTCAGTGAATTGTGCTCGTTCCATTCCTGACTGGAAACCAACATTTTCAAGTTAGCCGTGGTTCCACTTAGCTTGGGGAGTGACGGGAATACTTGCAGCCAGGAGCCTAGAGACTAGCTAGATAGTTGAGTTGGAGTCATTCTATAATTGTACAAGTTTATATTTTCTGTAAATGTAAAACTTGTGATATTTATAAATTAAATTAATTTTGTGAATGAGCATTATTTGTGATTTGATCTTCTTGGCCGAGACAGCGTTCTACCGCCGACACTGCAGCGTAGGCTGGCTTGGACACGTCTCGTATCCGTTTAAAAAAAAACGGGTGTGGGTCGTGACAAGTTTTTGTGGTGGCCCATACAGGTCTCTTTTCGGAAATCATGCGAACTCGTGATAGTACTTAAGTTAGTTGTACTATTGTGAGCCTGCGGCTAGAAATGCTCATTCACGAATTAGAAATTAATTTAATTTACGAGAATGACTAGGACTAAGAGTCCCTTATACAAATTGACCAATGGGTAGTCTAGGCCATATAATTTAGATGAGTTATTAATTTGGATTGTTTGTCAGATCCCCATAGGTACACTATTATCTCTCGATATGGCGACACGATCCAAAGTGGATAGATTATTCACTTGGTGAGACAGGGCTTCATATAATTTATGATCTAACCTTGATGAATTGGGCAGATCCTTCTCTTTGCCTCTTAGATATCATCCTCATATCTTAGTCGAACTGTCTATTTAGTTTCTATTTGCCCTAGGAATTAATATTTGTATAAATTCTGATTATTGTTATCCCCATACGGACCTCGAGTTAGTTTCAGTTCAAAGTTTTCCTCAATGTTTGAATACACATGGAATAGACATTAGAATGTTTGTGTATCTTTTAGTCTTCAGTTATGTCCTTCCCGCTCAATCTTTTATTTTAAGGGTTGATAGGGCAAATATTTATGCCTTATTTCATAGTCAACTTGTTTGAATCTCTAGAAGCTCAGGAATTTATTTACAGATATAGTTACGAGAATGTTAGTTAACTTATACTGGCAGGACAGCAGCGCACTGTCGCCATTTATTTAAATTTTGGAGACTAGGGATTCACTGCAGCCAGCAGCGCACTGGCGAGACACGACCCCTAGAGTTGAAATGAGATTAGGAAAATATCGGTTATAGAATTTTCTAGAGATATGACTAGTGGTCCACCCTTGATCGTAGTTATCCTTGAGCCAATATTGGATAGAGTTAAGTAATGTTCGATTTGTATCATATTTGAGTTACGAAAGCAAGGATTACCACAGCCCAATTTTACGGGCGAGGCATAGTCCTCGGTGAAATGACTTCAGACGTGATTACAAATTAAGGATACTATAGAGGATAGGACAGTGCCCTGTGTGTTCCATAAGATCCGAAGCCAATATTGGTGGAAGTTTTGTAAGTTGGATAGCACGTCTCCCGATCTAGCATTCCGTGGTCCTTGTGACCTATTGACGAGGTTATCGACTGACACTAATAGGGTTACCTAGAATATGGAATTTAGAATGACCATAACCCATTAGTCGACCAAGTCCTTGTGGATCAGAAGATAGTAGGAAGACTGTATAAGCAATGACACCAGGAAAGGTTTTGATTATCTCAAAACTCGAACATTTGTGCCTCATTTCAAAAATCTTACATATTTATATTTTGACCCTCTTGACCAATGCTGCTATTACAGCCTAGTTTTTGCAAGCTTACTCTTTTATCGAGCTTGATTCAAGACACATGTTTATTGGGGACGCCCGCTTACATATTGTCTAATCAGAATCATTGTATTATGGTCTGATCAACCATGATGCATTTGGTTCGCTCTTCATCTAATTACCCTGCGTGGATTGAGATATAGTGGTCTCTAGGATCTCATCCACGACTGCTTTGACAATTCCTCTTGAATTATACATCCGCCCTTGAATCACGTATTATGTTCAGTGACATCTCCCTTGAATCCTATTGTTTTGTCTTTCACTGATTTGGAAAGACGAAAGCTTATAATTAGTAGAGAGGTACAAGGTATTTCCATGGTTATGATGGTTGTATACACAAGGGTAACTACCATCGGCCAGCCAGGTGACTAGAACCTTGCCTTAAGTTACTCGTCCTCTCTGCGACCCTAAACCCACTATCTTGATCTTCTAGTCACTGGAGTCCGAGGATGATTAGGATCGGTCCCTTGATCGAATGCCAACCTAGGAGACTATCTATTCTCAAGAGACCGATTGTTGTGAGCCTCAAACTATTTGTTTGAAGCTTGCTTTAACTAGAACCCTTGTAACAATAGTCTGGCAGGTTTGATACCAATAGAAATCTACGACTCAATAGTTAGAAATCTTCTTACCTTAGAGTTGGTTACCCGGTCGATAACTCTTGTACACTATGGACGTGTATACCCCTCTATCTTATCGACCATTTGTCATTGTACACCCTTATTTTCCCTTTATTGAGGAATGATCCTTGACTCGACTTATACCTACCATATTCCGTTATGCCGTGCCTTATTCTTTATTAACAAGAGTCGAGGTACAGTATCCAAACTTTGGAATTCTTCTAACCTCACCATCACTAAAACCATATCCTAGCTCCTAAGGTGGGTAGACTGTAAGCCTCATAAAATTTAGGATATACCCGAATAACCGAGTGATTAGAATAATTTCCATTAAGATGATTATTAGTACCCTTGGACCATAATTATTAGTACCCTTGGACTCCCACTTTCCATTTAGATCATTTTGTGTCCCCGGCCGTGTCATTAATATTCGGAGTACGAGACCAGCTGTTACCTTCCAACAGATTTCACATACAAGATCTAGACGAGTCCACCTTCATCTAGGTATATCATGTCCCACTCAAACCCGTCCCCTTGTACTCTATTTTTATGCTACGACTTTCAGGTTAAAAGAATTAGTTATAACCCTTACCATAATGTTGGTACATTTCCCGACTTCCATTAGAGCCTCAACCTTGATTCAGTTCATTCGACCCAATATATGGTTGTGATCTACTCGAAGCCCACTACGCACATGCCACTAGCGTCCACCCAATTGAGGCCTCATGTGCTACTTAAACACAAAGGTCACTGAAGGTGCATTTCAGGCTTATGGACCTAGCTAACCAACCCGACTAGCAACTAGCTCAATCCTTGGATAGAAACCTATTCTAGGATACCCTAATCTAGTAGACATAGTTTTATCCTGGAATCTTGTTCAGTCCATATAGATTGAGACCTTGCATTGCATTTGGATTCTTTGCTCGTGTTTTTAAATAACTACGGAAAAGATCACAATCTTGACTTCTCCAATTTCGTTCTATTTTGAACCCTGTTCGGATTAATTTAGAGAACAGATTTTTCATAGTCCACGGATTGCAAACCTCTCTAGGAAATGAAGAGTTCTTCGACGTAGCAAGTGACTGAACCATAGTAGCCAATCTAGCAAACAAGTCAGTGTTCGTAAACACCCTTTTAGCTGTACCGTCGGAAACTCTCTACCGCTCTTGGGACTTCATAATTGCTCTCGGTTAATCTTCTTGTCTTTCCTATTGTAGAGCGACGAAGGACATGCTTGTTATAATTTCCCAATAATTTTTAACTACTTGTGCAAATTTGTTGCTTGTTAAATTTTGATTATTTGATAGATAGGAGGGGGTAGTAGATGCCATATGCAGTAGATATTTGTTGGTAGAATTGTTAGCAAATAGTTGGAAGGTTATAAAGTTTAGTGACCTGTGTTTTGAGGAGTAGTGTGACCAAAGGTGGGTAGAAGTCATCGAGACTTCGTAGTTACAAATTGATTAGGAGGAGGATATGAACTATTTTTGAGGAATTAAATTGAGGAGATTAAAGTAATGGTAGACTTTGATTTTAAGAAATAGTTGTTGATTAGAATTTTGAGGACGAAATTATTTGAAGGTGGGTAGAATTGTAGCCTCCCTTCCCGGAATTTTGAATATTTTTATTTTATTTATTTGATTTAAATAGTGATTTTAGAATATTATGAATAATTATTTACTTAATTATTACGGTGGATGATTTTAGCCATGGTTAGGAATTTTAGAGCACAATGCGACTAGGAATCATGGCACGGATAGTGCAGTGGCGTGCTTTAACTAGTGTAATAGTCCTAGTAGGGAAGACCGAGCCATAGTGACGTCCTAACTAGGAAAACCAAGCCAAGTTGCGACTTAACCCGTACCGAAGTTTTATTTATTATTTAATTATATTATTGAGTTGTCGAGAATCCGGTTGTGCCAAACCTGTCCAGAATAAGCCCAAGTCAAGTCCAAGCCCTAGTAGTCGGGTAGTACGAGTAGAGACGACCATATAGAGGCACATTGTAGTGGCATTTCACTTTAGTGATTTAGGGAGCAATTGGAATCAGTAGATATATATATTATTGTGCTTGCTATTAAAATAGTATTTTAGTTGGTAATATAGTAAATAAATTCTTTAATGAATCCTTTGGAGGTTATGGGAATTAACTAGGTTGTATATATGTATTTGAATATATGTATAGGTAGAAGAGTATTTATAATATAGGAAAATTAGGATTTTGTATATATAAAATATCGTTGTATTTGACTTATGAATATTAGTATATTGTATTTCTATTATAAATTATATTTAGAATATGTTATTCCTTATATTTGAACGTATACGGGTATGTGTATATATAAATACTCGTATATATATATATATATATATATATATATATATATATATATATATATATATATATATATATAGTTTTAGATGTATAGAGTGAATTAATAATTATATGTGCGTGTATGTGTATATATATATAAATAATTATATGTGCGTGTATGGGCATATATATATAAATATATATATGTGTGTGTATACGAATATACATATATGTGTATATAATATAGATATATATATATATATATGTGTATACCAATATATAATAAAATAAGTGTATATGTGTATATGTACATATATCTGTAAATATATGTGTGTATAACATATATATACATAAGTGTTAATTAAAAGAGTTAAAGGGGAAAAAAAAAGAAAAAAAAACAAGTAGAAGGGCTCAGGCCAGCCCAAAAGCCCCAGCCCTCCACTGCTAAGCCCCCACAGCAGCATTGAGCCCAAACCAAACTCAACAGGACTAATCCCCTTGGTCTCGGCCAAAACCCGATTCCCAGCAAATCTCGCGCACGTATAAGTATCAGAGCGAAAGAGTTGCTCCGCAAACTCGCAAAACCCTAACCAAATTGCACGCCACCCGACTTCCACCCCGGGCGAAGCCCTACGCGCGCTGCGCGCGCCGCCGCGAGGCACCGCCGGCGGTCAGGACCACCGCGCGCGCGCACGGAGCAAAGTACTGCACAGTGGAAAAAACGGGTGGACGGTCAACTTCGTGCCGAGGTTGCGTCGTTCACGCTCGTCCTTTTGACGAGCCGTTTTTTCAGGTATGTACCCAATATAACCGCCTGTGGATTCTTTCAATTAGATTTAATTGTAGTACTTTAGGTTGCCCAAGAAATCGACGCAAAGTCGACGAAAAACAGTCCTAAAACAGGACATAAAACCGACCCAACCCCCTGATTTGGAAGGCGGATTCCAACCAATCCGTCAATCGATTGGAAATTCCAATTGAACAGACTTATAGCCAACCTATAGGATATCATGACCCTTTTTGTAGTTTCAGATTTTATACAGTAGGCACAAAGAAATCAGTTTTCTAAGTTGAGCAAAAACTACTTTGAAAACAGTTTAGAAAACTTGAAAAACCATCGATACGACGTGCGTCCCGCCATTCCGGGTGACGTGATCGCGCATCGTAAGTATCGAAAGCTGCGTAACGGCTTCGTGGTCGTGTGGGCTTTGGCAGAATTCAAATTGGTCGCGTGTGCGCGACGAATTTGATGCGTATCCGTCGAAATTCACCGTATCGTGCACTTTACAAATTCTCCAATTACTTTGTGCACGCTCGTCAGATCGAGACGAAACTTGCGCCATCAGGACCGTATCATTTTTTTGTTCCTGTATGCCAAGTTTGGTCCAATTCTGAGACAGTTGAATCGTACGTCGTTTTGTAGGCCCCACGGTCCCACTCAACAGACGATTTTGTGCACGGCCCGCCGAAATCCAACTTAGGACATACGGTTGGGTTCGTATTGAAAAACTGGATCCGTAGACCTGTAGTTTGACGACTTTAGAGACCATTGACTCTGGCACGCTTTTCGGTGCAAAGCGGGTCCAACGGTGGACATCGTTTTTGTCCAAAATTACCGTTTTGCCCCTGTATCCAGAATTAGACTTAAGGACATGCAATCCTAGCTAATTTGACTATTCTGAGAACATTGGTAATGTTTATTTCAGCTTTCGGGGACTGTTGTATGGGTTTTGACTATTGTGGCACATTGACTAGTTCAGACTGTCGGTTTCACCAGCAGAGGACCACAGGCGAGTACAGTTTATTGTCTGCATTTCGATATTGATCTTTACTATATTTCATTGATTAGTCATTGGTTATGTGATTTTTATACTCTATTATAAATTGTGGAGTCGGGAATGAGAAGTACCAAGGATGTGTGATCCGACCATAGACCGTGTTTATTTTCATGCAGTAGATCTCGTAGACCGTGTTTATTTTTATGCAGTAGATCTCGTAGACCGTATTTATTTTTATACAGTAGATCTCGTAGACATTGTTTATTTTATGCAGTAGATCTCGTAGACATTGTTTATTTTCTGCAGTAGATCGCGTAGATATTGTTTATTTTTATTGCGGTAGATCTCGTAGACATTGTTTAATTTCTGCAAGTAGATCTCGTAGACCGTATTTATTTTTCATGCAAGTAGATCTCGTAGACCGTGCGGTGTAGCACCCCAGACCGATCATATGTCAAAGGTACTTCTAACAGTTGGGGAAAGTATTGGTGTCTATTTATTTACTATTGGTTTCCGTATTTCGTATTTAGTTTCAAACTCATGATTGATGTCTAACCTTTATCTTATAGTCATTTTCTTTATTTGAAATTGCATTCAATGAATTGTGCTCGTTCCATTCCTGACTGGAAACCAACATTTTTAGGTTAGCCGTGGTTCCACTTAGCTTGGGGAGTGACGGGAATACTTGCAGCCAGAAGCCTAGAGACTAGCTAGATAGTTGAGTTGGAGTCATTCTATAATTGTACAAGTTTATATTTTCTGCAAATGTAAAACTTGTGATCTTTATAAATTAAATTAATTTTGTGAATGAGCATTATTTGTGATTTGATCTTCATGGCCGTGACAGCGTTCTACCGCCGACACTGCGACGTAGGCTGGCTTGGACACGTCTCGTATCTGTTTAAAAAAAAAACGGGTGCGGGTCGTGACAATATATATATATTATATATATATATATATATATATATATATATATATATGGACGTGGGGGTGGGGTGGGAGTGTCCGATCTTCATGGCGGACCTTGTTGTCCCAACATCCATATATATATATATATGTGTGTGTGTGTGTGTGTGTGTGTGTGTGTGTGTGTGTGTGTGTGTGTGTGTGTGTGATTTTGCTATTAGATGTAGCCTATGGATTAGTGAGTCAGTTTAGGATTGACCCAATGGGCCTAACTTGACCAAGTTGACAAAAGTCAACTTTGGGTCAAACTTGATCTAAATCGACTCAAACGGACTTGAAATAGTTAGACAACTTAAGTTTGACGTAAACTTCGAATAATTTACTAGTTGACTTAGGGTTGACCTAGTTTGACCAGAATGGTTGACCAAGGGTTGACTTTGACCTAGAAGGACCTAGAATAATTTAGAATGCATTGTAGATTACTCTTATTTTATATTAGACACTTTGTAATATGTTGTTATTCTAAATAGGACTCTGATACTCCGGTTTGGACTCATATTCTCATCAGACATTCAGAATATCAGACGAGTACATCCTGTGACCATTTCATACATGCTAGGAATTATATTCTTGTTATAGACTAATTTACTTGATATTGACACGATGTTATCACGGATTAGTACTATATGGATCTTTACATGAGATGTTATCCCACTCGGGTGCATCGAATACTTCATGTCATGTGTTTTTCACGAACATCATGTATTCCATGGACTCTTATTATTCATGTATACTCATGTGCTCTCATGTACTCTCATGATCACATGAGCTTCATGTATAAAACTTTCATGTATAATAACATAACCTGTATAGATCCTTGTGTATTGATTGGGGTACGGGAGAGTAGAAGTAGTCATGTGAACAATTCCAAAGTAGTGTAATCATGTATAAACTCTGTAGTATAATCATGTATAAACTTAAGTCATTCACATAACTATCTTATACTCTAAATCACATAGTCACTTACAGTTCTCTATTATCATATATAGATAGCTTTTGTTTATCAGTTTTTCTTTTTTTTTCATGCTTATTCTTACAGCATTTCACGTATCTTATTCTATCGCATGCTTTATATTTCCTGTCATGATATGAACTGCGTGAGATATATTATGCTTGTTCCCATCCTGACTGGACTGTTGAAAATATTACAGGTGATGAGGAGGAGTTCTGCCCTACCAATTATGGCACTGGCTTAGATGACACCGGTAACTTGGACCCTCAGGAGGATCGAGCAGTTGCTGAGGACTTGCCCATTATCTAGTTTAGACTTCTAGACTAGTTATCTTTATTTAGATGTTTTGTCGTTGAGATGTACTTCAGTTATTTGGATTTTGATGTTGTTAAACATCCAAACTTATTTCTTTCAGTTGTTGTTCTCTGTTGAGATTATTATCCATCTTTTATCTCTTCATTCCATCTTAGATTTTGTGATTGAGTTGTACTTTATATGTTGTCCTTCTTTTGGAGAGTATATCATTGTACAGGTACAGTTATATTGTTAGATGTTGTGACCTAGGATAGCGTTCTACCGCCAACACTGCGGCGTAGGCTGGACGTACCCACTTCTCGTACCCTTACACTGGGTGCGAGTCATGACACAAAGTTTACGATCAACCAGTTCGACATTCTCGTATTGCTATTTACAAAAATCTCGATATCGTAGGCTCGCCCCATTTTTAGTCTCACATCGTGCTTACATTTTATTCTGTATCGATTTCGATAGGTCATATTAATTTTGATAGCACGAGGGTCAACATTAAATCTGCACCAATGTCGACTTAGCAAGCATTGCATACATCGAAGTTCTCAACAAACTTTTAATACGCATCAACTCATTTCCCGAATCACTGCGTTCTGCTATACTTCGATCACGTAATCGAGTTACTAATAATCCAACATCGAACCCTCGAGTTATACGATCATACTCTCTAAGTTTTATGTGATTATTCATACTCAAATAAGTTTCATCTCAACATAACCAACTAGTTTCTTAGCACGATTATCCATATCAACCAACTTTTCAATGAGTCGCAGTTCGTGCGATCCGATTACAGTTTGCATCGATCAATATTTCATCGAGTTTGTCAGTCATGTGATTCAGTTACTATTCGTATCGACCAACATTTCCATCGAACTCGCAAGTTGTGCAACCCGATTATAACTTTGAGTTTCCTATCCGACCGATCCAACTATTGCCTCAAGGCAATCGTTTCGTTAGTTTCAATCATTCGATCGACTTCTAAATTTTTGTTTGACGTATCATTCATTGATATAAGTCCATGCCTGATCATTTTAACCGATTATCGATGAACACTAGCATCAATATGTCGTCATACAAATTTTTAATTGAGTCTCAGTACTATTCCGTCCGTTGCGGACAAACCTTCCATAATTCACACATAATGTGTCGATGAGATCCATCGCACAAATGGTATGGCATATACCACTCAGAAATTGAGTTATTCATCGCATAGGTGGTATGGCATATACCACTCGAAAATTAAGTCATTTTCTTTGCCCATACTCGGAATGAATCAATAATCTATTCGGACTCGCTATTTCGTAGTGATCATGCCGATCACAACCGTAACTTTCGATAAAATCAAAATCTGACACAATTCGGCCAATGTATACTATTTGCCAACTCAAGTTCGGCCTGCAACCGAATGATTCGTTCCTATCGATTTACGAATTCAGTTCCATTTGTTGCATCTCATACAATATTTCATTTTCGACATTCAAAGCCAATACTTGAATACGTTCAACACATTCGATATCAACTTGCATGTTCATATGCAACGCATCATTCACACACAACTCGTTGCAATTCATGCAACAACATCCCACGATTTCTGTTATATCGATACAACCAACATTTCTCGTATCGACTGTTACATTGAAACAACAAACATCTCAATTCACAATTTTTAACTGGTTACGCTTGAAGCAACAAACATCTCAATTCATAATTCTTGACTTGTTACACTTGTAGCAACAAATATTTCACAGCTCGTTGCATTCAATGCAACGAATATTTTACGACTTTACTCAGCAACATCATATAAATTTTCAAAATATTTGTAGCAAACTATGCGACATATATTAGACATATTATATGGAACATCCAGTGCAGCATCGAGTAGAGTCAAGGGGCATTTGATTGTGGTGGGCAACTTTTGGAATTGAAACAAAGCAAGCATCCTGAGAAAATTGAACCTAGAGCTCTGATCCCACTTTGTCATGCCTCGACCCGAAAAATCGCTCGTCCTCGCATTGATTTCATTGAATCGTTTGTCCTTGCTGGAATGCGATGTCGTACAAGTCTAGAGTTGTGCTCATACAAAACAAGATGACATGTTCTCAAAATAGTTATTTTTGATTTGATATTAGTAACGAAAGAAACAGAGTATCGAAACAATTCTCTTCATTCAATAAGCAGTACAATATTACAAGGCTTTCAATAGCCCAAATAAATCATGCCAAATTGGCTTACAACACTCAAGTTCTCTCTTGCCCATAAAGGATTTTACCATTCCATACATCATGTCTTCTATATCTCGGCCACACCATCCTGTTGCAAGTCCAAGCGTCAATGTGATCACACGCCTCAAAATGCTATGGTATTCCATGCCTCAGCATGTTGGAGCAAAGCTCCATTACGAGTAATCTATTTCCTGCATCATACAAGAAATCTAGTGGAGGATCGGTACTAATCCTCTCGCGTAATAATCAGACCCACTTTGCTAAACCGACATTAAGTAGATATACGAATCATGCAACTTAAGTTATGATCTTTCTATAATTGCCTTAGGGTCAATTTTATGGCATATTCGAAAGCAGTAATGCATGTATTTCATGGCAAGCATGTTATCATTTACTCATGTAAGCAAGCAGGCAACATATAGCAATCTCGTATTTGTTTCGTGGTACAACTTCTTACCAACAATGACGCACCCAACCTTGCACCGACGCAAGGTAAATATGCCTACCATCTTTCCCTGTCATGTTATAAGTGATCTTTGTACAAGAGCTTTCTGTGCCTGCACTTTCAGCCTACCATTCTTTAACTATATGAAGGTCGCTGGCATCTCCGTGCCAGAATAGACTTTCTTTTCTCAAATTGGGTAACTCGACGCCCTCCCCATACGAGATGCTAGCTCATTTTAGATGACGTTGAACTTACCATCATTGTGGCTTAACACATCAATAACCGGTCGTAAGTCGTCTTATGGATGTATGTTCGCAAGATTATCCATCTCTCCTAGGCCGAACGGCCCGGTGCCCCGGCTAATAACTCGTTCGAGGGAAATCACCACACCCATGCACGGGCAATATCTCAAATCCATTTGACCATGCAATATTCATCTACTCATACAACCAAACATAGTCTGAGTCTAAAACTCAGACTTCGTATCATTCTGTATTTCTCATATTCTTTCCATGTTCTCACATTATTTGTATGATTTTATTCTTTCGACATTTCAAAGCCTCGATTCAAGGTCCAAGTAGACGACCTGAAGGTCCCAAATGATTCAAGCATCATACTATGACTTAACATTCAATGATACATGATTCGTACATTTGATGCACTAAGGCACTCGTGTACTGTGGCATGCCTCGATGGAGTATTCAATATTCTACAGCTTGTGCACTAAGGCACTCGTGTCGACATAGTCTTTCAATGTTCTGGCTTTCTAACTCGTACACAAAGGCATGAATGACTCGTGCACTGAGGCACTTGTTGATACAGTTATCCCATATTCATATAACTGGCGTACCGAGGCGCTTGCCGTTACGGTATTTCGATGTTCTATGGCAACTCGTACATTTGATGTACATTTTAATTCAATTTTTATATCTTAGTGTTTGACACGCACTACGATTTCTTTCCTCTGAGCCACGTCTGTGGACTCGATAGGTTAAGTTACATACAACGGTGTAGTTTAATTAGATATGACAGAGTAGAAAATAAGGGTCAAAGTCCTCCCACCTTAGCCGATATGCCTTATCGTTTCGTCGAGCCGGTGCGGCTCAATTTTATAACTTTGTTCCACGGCCAACTCTTTTGATTTAGCCATTCAAGCACTTCGTGCTCCATTGAACTACACAACTGATTCGGCCTACCGTATCCATGCTTCAGTCCGTTGCAAGACGATACTTTGGTTTGGCGGACTCTGTTGCAAATGAGGCAAAATATCGACCTCTTATATTTTAGCATAAAAGTGTAGCCTGTACACAAAATTAACTAAAATCAATACTTGTCCGAACCGGACTTATGCTTTGCAATGATTCAATTTATTGGGTCTTCGAACCGACTCAAAGATTTCTCGTTCGGGCTAATGTAACTCTTTGCATCGATCCGACTCGATGCATTCCTTGGGTCAACGTAACTCTTGTATCGATTCGCATCGGTACTTTATCGGGTCAACGCAACTCTTCGAGTCAACGACTTGGCATAATGTACCATGCGGAGCGGGATATTACAATAAGGCACGTCAGTAAATGACGACTAACAGTTACGATATTGGACATAAGGTACACCGTACGACAAGTACACGATGGCTAGAATTTAGGATTTATTCGGTAGTAGGGTGAACCATTTGACCACTAAAGTATTCTCCATTCCAACTATCTCTCTCTATATATAAAACATGATAGGGTACGATATGAGTAACTCCTGAATCACCATATTATACAAATATGAAACTAGCAGTATGATCCCATACATGTGTACATAGTGTCATATGTAGTGAATATAAAAACAGGCATGAGACATATCATCCATAAAGTAAAGATAACTCTGTGTGTAAAGTGCTTGCCTTGATGAATAGTCGAAATTGACATATCGGACACGAACAAATCGGATACTAAAATGACAAAAAAATAAAGTCTTCTCAACTAAGTTCAAACATAATTATAGATATCACCATCAGATCCGGATACTGCCAAAATACAAAATCTACATTAAAAAGTCTGAATATGGAAGGAGGCCAAGAAATGGCATTCACGGTTAGGCGGGGTCCAAAGCGGGCTTGGCCTGCAAAAAGCCAAAAATAGACCAAGTCTGAGTCCGAATTCAATAAATTATATATCAATTTAGGCTAAAAAGATGACATTGTAGAAGCTCAAAAAGTATAAACATCATCATGCATTACTCATAATTGGTGCCAGCACTCAAATAGTCAAATAGCGTCAGATAGCAGATGGTGCGTGACATAAATTAGCGCTGGACTTCAAATGGCGCTGGCTGACATGTGGCAAGCTTTCTCGAGAAGCTGAAATAGTTTTCATCATGACTGACAGCACGTCAATCGAGAAAAATCAGTTTCAAATCCCTAATACGCGATGCTCGAGGAGATTGTGTCTGATTTGTCATAATGACTGACAGCTGCCTCGCGCCATTTGCAGTTGGCACGAGGTAATCAATAAATTACACAGAGAGCACTAAACAACAAGTAGTGCTCGAAGCCATTTAACAGTTGGCGCCATATGATCAAATCATCTAGAAGCAGTTAGATGACGTAGCGCTGGTGTGCTGTCGTATGCACCCAAAAATAAAACCTTTACTCTTAAAATGATTTGTAGAAGTGAGAGTAAGGATCAATCTCACGGAGTATAATTAGTTTAGATTTGTGTTATATGAACAAGGAGGAGGGAGAGTCTTGAATATGATAATAGATAATTTAAGAAGAACTAAAAACAATTAAAGTCAATCAAAGGAACAAATATTGGTCTCAGTGAACATTCAACATTGGAAATCATAAAATTGATCATTGATACAAGCATAAATTAAATCATACTTTGACTATTTACCGTTGGAAGTATCTTCCTATCTCTCTTAGGCTTAGTTAATTACATACAAGCGACCTAAATAACTTTACTTACTAAATAATCTAAGACAAGTGCTATAGATTTAATCTAGCAATTTCTTAAAGAACAAAGAGATTGATAAAGTAAAACAATACAAGCACAAGCGGTTGCATTTAATTTTGTCAAACTTTTTTCTCCTAAGATCTAATAAAACAAAGCAGTTTATTATAGCTTGGTTGCTTCACAAATTAGAAACATCAAACTATTACGGATTTGATATCTAATTTAACGGTAGATCGAAATGAATAATAAACTAGTAGACCTCCTAGTAATTAAACAAAACAATCATGAAAGTTGGCATATAAAAATATTCAATATTCAAAGTATAACTCAAATATATAAAACAATTTAGATCTCACAAGTTTACTGATTCCAAGGCTTCCGTACACTTCTACCAACAAGATTTTTAGCCGCACATGTTCTTCAAAACTTCAAAAAGAAAAGTTGGAGAAAGAGAAGAAGAGTTGTGTTGTGTGTTGTGTTCTCATGATTTATACCCCTTTTATATGCCCTAAATTAGTTGTTTCAAGCCCACAATATCTTCCCATATATCCTCTAAAAGTTATAACTTCTCAAACCAAAAACACTAAGTCATAGAACAAGTAGGTAAATGGTTATTTTGGTTCCTATTTTGTTCACAGCATCTTTGACCCAACTTGAAGCCTGATTTCGCCAATGATGCAGCCTGAATATCAAAAATCTTAAAATAGAAAAGTTGTAGCCCTTTGGCTTAGCTTTCCAAATATTTTTGAAGCACCTCAATTGCTTTTCGGAGGAGAATGTTATGCCCATTTTGGTAAAAGATGTCAAAACTGTCCATAATTACAATTTAGCTCCATTTTGCACATAGTGTCTCCATCTGCATCCTAAAGCAAAATATAAATATAATGGGTACCTTTAGTCATAAAATGAACATAAAATGGTGAACATTAAGGAATAAAAATATAATATTTTATATCCTCGTCAAATACCCCCACACTTAACTTTTGTTCGTCCTCGGACAAAACTCAAATTTATTTATCTTTTTTAAAACGAAAATCAAGGTTGTAATGCCATAAATAAAGAATAACCAAGCTCTTTAAAACTCATAACATATCATGAAAATATATTCTTAGACAACTTCTAATTACTTAGTAAATATTTTCACTTGAAGATAGAGTAAACTAAATTGGTAAATGCTCACAGGAATAAACACTCAACTCTCATCCGTTTAAAGGGTAAGTGTTTCGCTCAAATTCATTCATAAAGAAATGATCTACCATAAGCTTGTATATCTTCTCATTCTCCACCACTTGGACCACATGCATAACATAAATCATAAGGACTTTCATGGGTTGTAATGGAGCTTGGGATCAAGGTAGGATATATTTGGGAGTGTAGCTAGAAAGCCATCAAAACTAGTGGAGCAAAAATGATTTAACTCAAGCTCAAACATATAAAACATGCACATCCAATCACCCCCATTCACCTTCTTCAATTTGACTTTAAAACATTCGACATACCCCTTTATTGGAATTGGAGGAAGAATTATGAAAATGAATATCAAAAGTAATTTCCTCTATCACTTTTTTTTATTACTTCTTCTTCTTTTTTTTCTTTTCTTTTTTTCTTTTTTCTTTTCTCTTTCTTCACTTTTTTTCATTTTATTTTTACAATAATGGAACTCAATAATTTGAGAATGAAAATATGTAGCCAAAATTGAAATTCAGATACCCACATACCTTCTTTTTGTACACCCATACATATCATAATGCTCCACTAGTTTTCTGGCCTAGGTAAGAATTTTCTTTTCAGGTTAAAGCTTGTAATATGGGTTCAAAAAAATAGAAGCAATAAGGCTCAAAGGGGGTTCAACCAAAGGAAAAATAATTTCAGGGTAGGCTATTTGGCTTATGTAGCGTATAACAAAGATGGCATTAATCATGTTCATATATGCATGTGCTCTATGTGACCTTGAAGAGAATCTAAGCAAGTTCTAGAGAAACAAGTCCATGGAAGAATATCTCCCATCAAAGAAAATAGTGAGACTGATGTGTCAGTCTAAAGGCTCAAAACCTCACCGGCTTTTGTCTAGCAAATTTAGTCACTACAATCATTAAGGAAATTAGCTAGACTAATTAATTCTAAGTTGAAAAAGAGTACTTATTCAATTATGTTATGAATTTTTCAAACTCAGTTGAATCTTGTTCATGACATACACAACCAAAAATTATTGAAAACCATAAAAAAACAAAACTATTTTTTTCTTTCTTTCTTCTTTTGAAAAAAAACTAAAACATTATTGAAAACCAAAAAAAACTTATTTTTTTGAAAAAAACTAAAACTGCTTAAAATAATTTAAATCCCCTCCCCACACTTAAACTGACATTGTCGCCATTGTAAGGCTAAATTCAAAGAAAAGGCAAAAATAAACAAAAAATGCAAGAATAAGAACAAACTCCCCTTGGGTTGCCTCCCAAGCAGCGCCTTTGTTTAATATATCGTTGGCTCGACTCTATGCACACTTGATGCAACTAGGCATGGATTTTACAATTTGAATAGAGGCCTGCAAAACAGAGGGTAAAGACCACTTGTCAGAAGTTGATAATGAAAATATAAGAAAAGCTACCTGAATGTTGCATTTTTGTAAAGCCATTTGACACGGCAATAGCTTGCTGTAAATAAGTACTTAAGGCTAATTCTTCATTCTTTTTTCTCAATATATTCACTAATGGCAACTTCCATGCCATCTTTTCCATCAAGCCCAAATTTTTTTTGTGTATTTGGTACTATGTCGTCATTATGAATATTCATGTTTGCAACGTTATTTTCTCTTCTCTTGTTTTTACGATGTGGTGCTTCTTTTACTAGAATGTCCACCTCTTTACCACTTCTCAAAATGATTGCACTTTTATTTTCTTTTGGATTTACTATCGTTTGAGATGGTAGTTTTTCCAAACTTTGTGCCTCCAGCTTATTAATTGAAGTTGCCATTTGGCTCATTTGAATGTTCAGACTTTGGATTCTGGCCTTTGTCTCCTGAATATTGGCCCTTGTCTCCTGTTGAAACTGTAAAGTGCTAGTGGCAAGAGACTTAACAATATCTTCTAGAGACATACCAAAATTAGAAGTTTTGCCCGATTGTTGTTCAGGGGGATATAGTTGCTTGTACTGTTGATAACTTGGGTAATCTTGAGTTACGGGATGATTTAATTATGGATTATCGTAGCTAAAATTAGCATGATCTCTCCATCCTAAGTTGTACGAGTTTGAATATGGATCATATCTTATTGTGATTTTCCAGGAAAACCACATTCCATATTCACTTGTTCATTTGGCTCGTCTTGAAGAGTTGGACACATATCAGTTGTATGTTCTAGTACTAGATATGTTGTATGTTCTGGTACTAAACAAATTTCACAAGCTGTTGTTGTTTGCATGTTACCTACAACCATTTGATGAACAAGAGAAGTTAAACTAGCAATTTTTTGTTCAAGAGAAGAAATATTTACCTCATTGACATGCCTAGATGGAAGATCTTGCCAAGTGACAAATTATTAAGAATTGGTCGCCATGTTATGTTCAAGATTTTTTTTACTAACAAAAAGAAAAAAATTATTACAAGAATAAAATAAAGATCTCAAGAAGCACAAAAATTAACTAAAATTACTCTCCGGCAACGGTGCCAAAATTTGGTGTGCTGTCGTATGCACCCAAAAATAAAACCTTTACTCTTAAAATGATTTGAAGAAGTGAGAGTAAGGATCGATCCCACAGAGAGTAATTAGTTTAGATTTGTGTTATGTGAACAAGGAGGGGAAAGAGTCTTGAATATGATAATAGATAATTTAAGAAGAACTAAAAATAATTAAAGTCAATCAAAGGAACAAATATTGGTCTCAGTGAATATTCACCATTGGAAATCATAAAATTGATCATTGATGCAAGCATAAATTAAATCATACTTTGAATATTTACCGTTGGAAGTATCTTCCTATCTCTCTTAGGCTTAGTTAATTAGATACAAGCGACCTAATTAACTTTACTTACTAAATAATCTAAGACAAGCATTATAGATTTAATCTAGCAATTTCTTAAAGAACAAAGAGATCGATAAAGTAAAACAATACAAGCACAAGCGGTTGCTTCTAATTTTGTCAAACATTTTTCTCCTAAGATCTAATAAAACAAAGCAGTTTATTAAAGCTTGGTTGCTTCACAAATTAGGAACATCAAACTATTACGGATTTGATATCTAATTTAGTGGTTGATCGAAATGAATAATAAACTAGTAGGCCTCCTAGTAATTAAACAAAACAATCATGAAAGTTGGCATAGAAAAACATTCAATATTCAAAGTATAACTCAAATATATAAAACAATTTAGATCTCACAAGTTTACTGATTCCAAGGCTTCCGTACACTTCGACCAACAAGACTTTTAGCCGCACATGTTCTTCAAAACTTCAAAAGAAAAGTTGGAGAAAGAGAAGAAGAGTTGTGTTGTGTTCTCATGATTTTTAACCCTTTTATACACCCAAAATTAGTTGTTTCAAGCCCACAATATCTTCCCACATATCCTCTAAAAGTTACAACATCTCAAACCCAAAAAACTAAGTCATAGAACAAGTAAGAAAATGGTTATTTTGCTTCCTATTTTTGTTCACAGCATCTTTGACCCAACTTGAAGCCTGATTTCGTCAATGATGCAGCCTGAATATCAAAAACCTTAAAATAGAAAAGTTGTAGCCCCTTGTCTTAGCTTTCCAAATATTTTTAAAGCACCTCAATTTCTTTTCGGAGGAGAAAGTTATACCCATTTTGGTAAAAGATGTCAAAACTATCCAGAATTGCAATTTAGCTTCATTTTGCACATAGTGTCTCCATCTGCATCCTAAAGCAAAATATAAACATAATGAGTACATTTAGTCATAAAATGAGCATAAAATGGTGGACATTAAGGGATAAAAATGTAATATTTTATATTCTCGTCAGGCGCACATGCCACTAATCTCGAAGAACGTGTACATGATACTGCCCATGACTAAGCGCATGTCCATCACAGAATGCCAAGCGTCCAAGTAGTTAAACCAACCGTTCGTACGACTGGATGAATAGCACGCCAAATGCAATGTGCGCCAATCAGGATAACTACTTAATAGTTATCTTTAAACTCTATAAGTAGAGTTTCAAATCACTTCATAAGCATCACTAATAATCGTAATCTCCTGAGCACTTGCTGCAGCACTCTCCAAAGGCTTTCTTCTTCGACATCGCATCGTCCAAGGGATAAAGTGATCATCTTTTGATTAGATTCCTACAGTTGTACTTCTCCAGAAATTAACTTGTACTCTTGTACATACTCTTCTCAGTTTGTAATCAAACAACTTTTTGTTTTTGCAAACAAAATGGCGACTCTGCTGGGGACAACTTTCTCTTCTGACGAGAAAGTGACAACTCAATACGATATTGCGTCGGTCAGTACGACGCAGAAGACTTTGGTCGTAAAAGTCGACCAAACTACCTATGAAGCCATGATTGGCGCAGGGGGTGCCAAGCGCGCCACCACTGTTGCTGCCAAGAATAGGGCGTGCGCTGTTTGGAATCCAAAGTCCTCAAGTGCACCAATCACAACTTCTGTGCCAAGCTTGGAGAAAAGCTTTGTAGCTACTTCCTCTTCCTCGACAATTCTGAAATTGGTAGAGAGTGCTTTTCACCCCCAGTTTTCAAGAACATGAGTATTTTGGTCATTTTTTATTTTAGAATATTTTTTGAATTTATTTTGTTATTTACGATATTGTTTTGGGGTTATTTGAGTCGGGTTCGAATTTTAACTCAATCCGACTTGTATCGGGAACCCGAGGTAGCTTTGACTCTAGTGTGGACCTATTCATTAGTTAGACATGGCCCACATATGACAATATTTAAGTTAGTATGGTTAGACTAAATTTTATGACTAGGTTTTGTTAATTAGAGATTTAAATTAGACTAATTTAGCCTCAAACCAAAACCCTATTTTAAGTTGAACCTAATGAGACAATGGAGGGCATTTTGGACATTCCAAAATAGGGGACACCTAGCCTATTTGGGCCGACCATAGAGGGATAGGGATGACTCCTCATTCATTTCATTCTTAGCCACAAATTTCTCTCTCTTATTCTTCCCCAAATTTTGAGAGGAACCACCATTGATTTCATCTCCAAATCAATCCATTCTTCCACCAAATGTTCTTCATTTCTTCTCTACTCCATAAAAAGAGGGTGCTCGCCAGGTTTGGGAGGATTTGGCTTTGGTTCGTGTCCATTTGGAGATCCCTTCGTGTCGGTACCGTATCGAAAGGAGTTCCTTTGGATTTCACCCTCTGAAAGGTAAAATCTACCCTCTATTTTACTCCTACATGTATATAGGATTATGTTAAACCCATAGGAATGACCCCTATAGTTGTGTCTCCATTTGTGTCTATTTCGTGTCCATTTAGAGCTATTAGGAGTGTCCTTGTTGTGCTTTGTGTCCATGTGGAAAACCCCTAATATTGGATACTTGTGTTTAAATAATTTAATACATGTTTTAATATTAGATTTTTATATGTTAGAGATGTGTTATTGCTTGTCATTACATTTTTCTGCATGTTTCATAATATATATACAAGTATTTTTATTATTGAATGTGTATATATATATATATATATATATATATATATATATATATATATATATATATATATATATATATATATATAAGAGATTGATAAGCAATAAGCAAAAGCAGCAAAAAGCAGCAGCAAAAGCAGCAGCAGCTTGCGTCAGCAGCAGCTAAAAGCAGCAGCAGCTTTTATATGCAGCGGCAGCAGCTTCTGCAAGCAGCAGCAGCAGTTTTTGAAAGCAGTGAGCATAAGCAGTGCAATAAGCAGCAGCTTTTCAGCAGCAGCTTATTGACAGCTTATTAAGCTTTTAAGCCTTTAGTTTTAATCCGTTTAATCCCCTGTTTCCTTTAGAATTTAGCCCCGTTCCATTTAGCAATTTCCCTATATTAGTTAGCCCTTGTTAGATAGAGTTTGCTACCAAGTTGTTAGATATTTGTTAGTTAGGATTTGTTAGTAGATGTTGGCTTATAAGTTAGTATAAGTTAGGACACGAGATGTTAGATTTGAGAGTTGTGGACGTAGTGGGGTGTGTTTAGTGAGTGTACTAGATAAGTTAGTATCCTAATAGAGCTAGTATGGTTGGATAGTGTTAAGAGAGTGGTATCTCAAGATACCATAGGGTGTCTCATGATACTTTAAGGTAATTTTGAGAGTGACCAACATAGAGATAAGATGGACTGGATGGGCTAGATACCTAGATTTCTAGGTTGGTAATATCTAGATAGGTTAGTGTCTAGCTACCTTAAGAAGCCTAGGTCAGTCTACCAAGGTTAGGAAGGGTTGCCTATGTATCGGGGCAAGGTATTAGGAATACTTTGTAAAGGGTAAGGTTAAGGTAATTACCTAGAAGCTAAGGTATGAGTCTAAGGTGTTAGGATATGGTTAGAAATTGATTGTCTTGGTTGGTAATGGTTAGGATTAGTGCTCTTAGACTAGTTTTGACCTCAGTTGACCATTTTGACCACAAGTCAACGAAAGTCAACCGAAAGTCAAACTTAGCCTAAAAGTGACTAGAATAGACCCGAAACCAAACCAGAGTTGATCAGTTGACTGACAGTCAACAGTTGGTCAACATTAGCCTAGTTTAACCTAGGGTTGACCTAGAGTTGATCAGAGTTGACCAGTTGACCAAAAGTCAACTGTAAGTCAACCTTTGACCCAGATTGACCTAGTTTGACTTGGATTGACTTCTTGTGACCTTGTTTGTCCTAGTTTGTCTCAATATGACCTAGTATGACTTAGTTTAGCCTGATGTGACCTCGTTTTGACTTAGACTTGCATATCATGACTAGACTAGCTTTTCTTTCATTATTAAACCCTGTTTTGACTTTTAGTATCTCATCTTTAGGTCTGTGATTACTCTGAGCATCTGTTCACCTTATCAGCTCAGGACCGCAGGCGAGTACATTTACTGATAGTTTTCATTGTCTTGATATTTCTATATCCGATTCAGTTATAGTATCTTACTTGATTCCTAACACGATGGTTCACAGACTAGTATATGTCGGATCCTGTCATGTGATGTTGTTCCAGGATTACTTGGTATATTGGTACATGACTCGACTTGTTACTTATACTCGTATAAACATAGACTTGGGAGCGGGCTGGCCGCCTGCTCTTGAGTCCCGTGTCATGATGTGTCATGTCCGGATCCATTATACTATTCGGGGATGGAGAGTTATTAGTGGTTGTGTGATCAAAATCCCTACTTGTTCTTCACACTTGTACTTGTTACTTGTTCATGGCTATAACCTCGCCTCACGACGGGTAAAGCCTTATCCTACTTGTTCATAGCTTTCCATGGTGGCCGGCCTTATCCTGCTCCGTTGTACACTTGTTCATAGCCGGTCAGATGGAAAGCCTTATCCTGATTCCCAAGCCGATCACATAACGCTCTAATAATTTAAGGCATATTTTATATTTATTTTATTATAGGAGGCTAAGTTCTGTTTAGGAGAAGGGTTACAACCCCGGTCCTTGTTTGGTTTACGGGTTGTAACTTAGTTTTAGAATAGTTCCCAAGTCATCTTATAAATTATCGTCATATTCAGTACTCATATTCTGTTATATATTTTCTGTTGAATTTGTCTTATATTTCACATATTCTACATGCTCTTATCCTATACCTTGATTGGAGGCTAAGTTCTGTTCAGGAGAAGGGTTACAGCCCCGGTCCTTATTTGGTTTAAGGGTTGTAACTCGGCTTTCGAATGGCTCCCAAGTCATCCTATATCTTTGTCTTGTATTTTATTATAATGTCTCTTAAAGAATTTGTCAATTCATATGAAACTGCTGTTAGTGATTGTACTTGCTTATTTTTCTGACAGGATACCGTTGATATATTACAGATGTTTCTGAGACAGATTGCTCGACCTACTATGGGGTAGAGACAGATGGAGACTTAGTCCAGGACCGTGGCCTCTTAGTTGAGCCACTAGACTTTGTGCACCCAGAGTAGTATAGCTTAGTTAGATTTGCCTGGACTGCGATCCAGGTAGTGTTTTCGGACTGTAGCATTCTATATTATATTTTGTGACTCTGTGATGTTGTTTATATCTTTAAGCTGTGTTGGATCCTGAACTCATTTTCTGTTTTCACTTCTATCATATTTCCATATCGTCCTATCTATCTTAGTTTTATCTTGTGATTAAGTTAGGCCATATTATATTCCTCCGTGCGGAGATGACAGGTACCCTTATACTGTTTAGTTGTAGTATTTACAGACGACCTATACAGCATTCTACCACCGATTCTAGGGCGTAGGATGGACGTACCCACGTGCTCGTAACCCTAATCAGGGTGCGGGTCGTGACAGTGCTCCAACCACTACCCTGTCGCCAATCAGAGGGCAGCGCCACATGGCCATTTTCTCTTCCTTGCCAAGGTGCGCCAGTCATGACCCTGGCGCCAATCTCGGGACAGCGCCGCATGGCTACTCCCTATTCCTCTCCAATTCTAAACTTAGTGGAGAGTTCACCAATGTCACGACCCGCACCCGCTTTTCGGACGCGAGAGCGTGAGCAAGCCAGCTACGTATCGAACGGACTCCAGTCTGACTCGAATACGTAAACGCTGTCAAGGCTATGGTATACTGCCAAATCATGGCAAACAAATCTATATCTCAATCCATAGTAAATGTACGAAACATGAAAGAACAAGTATGGGTCGTAGTCTGCAGCCCACCAGCATATATGTCCGATGAGACTCAAAGAATATAACAAGAGTCTCTAAACTGAATCAATAAGCAAGATATCTCATGACAAGGAATAAAAGCACGAAAGGATAACAAACGTACTAATGATACCTGAATTCCCACACGAATCGTAAATCCTCCGCCATCCAGAACTACTAGCTAACTCCATGCAATCGCTAAACCTGAAGAGATCATCAGGTCCTCAGAGGACATAGTAATATACATAATATACATACCTATCTAACAGTTTTATCATGTGGGAGAAAATAAACAAGAAAGAACAAGACAACGACTACGAACATGAATACGAACACGAATACGAATACTAGAACAACTACGTATAAATGAACTGCCGGATGAACGAAACACGAGATCAATGGAAGAACCAAACCCTCGTTCCGAGTGTGGACTCTCTGGTTTGAACTAAGCACGAACCCTCGTCCCGAGTGTGGACTCTCTGGTTAGCTCACGGCAAGACACCCTCGTCCCGTATGTGGACTCTCTGGTGTAATTGGTCAACCCTCGTCTCGAGTGTGGACTCTCTGGTGCCAATGATCATGACAAACACCCTCGTCCCGAGTATGGACTCTCTTGTGCACCAAACAACCCTCGTCCCGAGTGTGGACTCTCTGGTTATGCAAAACGATAATCAAGACTATGGTAGTTCACTACACGCACTCGTTCTATGACACGACTCAAACAAGGTACTGATGAGAAACTCCAAGTGTGAACCACAAGACCAAACATGAACACGGCTATATGCAATAAAACAACTCAAAAGAATAAAATACAAAAAGCACATGTCCATAAACAATCAAAACTAGAAAATGAAGTACAATGTATGTAAATAAAACTGTAGAGGGAGGCAAGGTATACTTGCCTTAGGTCCTGAGCTGCTGGCATGGGTCAAAATCTGTATCAAGTCCAAGTAGCCTGTTCGTAAATTGATAGGATCAATACACAATTTAATATTACCACAAGTCTATCTTTTCATGGTTAGGCTTCTAGGTGTTGGCTAGTAGGCTATTTAGTGCTAGGCTAAAGAGGTACAAAACCAATCCCCAACATAGGTTTTCTCTCTATATATAGTTATCTACTTATAGTGTGACTATAAGGTACTCAAAGTTATGCCCAGATCCTTATCTGGTACACCCAACTAACCAAAAATCATAATGTTTGCCATTGATTGTAAAAAAATAGAACAATTATCGGAGGACTGAACTTAGACTCACAATACAAACTCGTTCGTACAAAGAAAGCCTAGGGACGAAAACCTAGGTACAGCAGACTAAGTACGATTGTTTATTTTTGATTCTGGGGGGTGACGATAGAGGCTCGGGAAAGCGACGGCCGCTCTGCCTTACTCCTTGGACGATCAGTATGCAGCCTTGGCTCGGGGAAGATCTGCTTGGCGTTGACGAAGAAAGGCTCTTCTTACTCTCCTCGGGTTGCTCTCCTGGCTTCTCTCTCTCTCTGTGAGTATCAAGAAGAAAGGGGGGAGCTCTCTCTGTGTAGATCTCTCTCTTCTTATTTTTTTATTCTTTTGTTGCCGACCTCTCTCTCTCTCTCTCCTCTTTTTTTTCTGTATGGGGAGGATGCTGGCTATTTATAGGAGTGGGGTGTGATCATTAGGGTTTGCTGATGATTATCTGTTTGGAATGTCGGCGCTTCCTTCATTCTATCTGAGCCCTTGATCCTGATCATAATGAATCTCGGCCACTAATGCTGATAGCACCAAATCTTATAAGCAGTTAATGCTGACCGCTTTAAATCCTCGTGATTGATTATGCCAATATTTGATTGCTCGCCACGTGTCCTATTGGCTTGATGATAAATGATATGACCTGATCTCGACAATTATGATACTGATGTCAAATATTCTCGTTGGGATTCTGTTGAATCTTCAGTGCCACGTGTTTTAATTGAAGGTCCTGCCAGGGCCGCATAGGGTGACCAACACTTGAACCGCAGGGAGATACTCTTCGTGAACCGCAGGAGTCAATGCCTTATCGAGCCGCAGGGGATGAGCTTTCCGTAAGCCGCATATTCGTAGTCTTTGTGAGCTGCAGGGGACGATCTCTCCATGAGCCGCATATGCATAGTTTCTGTGGGCCGCCTGAGTTAACATGGTATTGAGCCGCATAGACCGGACTATGGGTGGACCGCATATGGCGGATTCCTGTTAATCATATTAGAGTGATTCCTCAATGAGCCGCATGAAGCTGTTCTCTACCCGAGCCGCATGAGACTTTTGCCACGTGGCAATCTAGGATTTTTGACAGATCGGGTCAGAGATTGTCTTCTTTTCCCGAGGAGTCTGTCATTATGGCAGATCCATTATGACGCTTTATGTCAGAGACGTCGCAGCCATCGAGTCGTGTCAGAGCATTAAATGAGGCCATTACTCCCGTAGCCAGCTGTGGGGGGATCACACGTGGCGTCAATTGAGCCGCATGTTCCTGCTGAACCGCATATATCCCCGAACCGCATGAGTCTGAGGGTCTTCTTTCGGGCCGCATGGGGAAACTCCAGTATGAGCCGCATAGGCTTGCTACCCAAAGCCGCATGGGCTATCTATGCTTTTATTCTAATATTTTCCATGCTTCTACAGGACCCCCTTCAAAGTTTTCAATTTATAAAATTGAAACACTTTGAATAAGAAGCATGGCCCCGTTCATGCCGCATAGGATGTTCTGTTTACCCGAGCTTCCTGGCCGCATTAGCATCTCGGCCGCATAGATCCTTCTGGCCGCATAGGCTCTTTGCCACGCGTCCTGACCTCGTGAGCAAATCTTCATTAATTGCCTTCGATTTGATTTAACGCCGTCTTTTGGGGGAGGATCCCAAGGGTCGGTTTTTTGCTTTGACCGAAGCGTTCTCGCCTTTATTTTTGGAGGCGGTGCGTAATCCGAGGCGTCTTTCTACTTTATGGATCGCCTATAAATAGGAGTCTTTCAGCTCTTGGGGATTTCTTTATCTCCTTTCTTTGCTTGAATTCCCTGTTGTCAGTTTTGCTCTTCGTCGTCCTTCTTCATCTATCGACCATGGCTCCTAAGAGACCTGCTGCATCAAAGGCCGCGAAGGGCAAGGCAGTTGCTGCGGCGGCGACTGCGGCGACGAATGTAGTCGCTCCTCCGTCGGCTGATGTAGGTGTTGTCCATCCTGATGTTCACCCGCCCATCGCTGGTAAGGGGGTCACTCCGAAAAAACCCTAACTGCTGCCATGGCTCTGTTGCATACTTTATGCACAAGCCACATATACGAGATGCATCGATGTGGCCGCATAGGCACTTCGCCCATTATGGCCGCATGAGTTTGTCATATTCGATCAGTGCCGCATGTGTGTTTTCGACTTGGGCCGCATAAGCGTTGCTCACTTTTGAACCGCATGAACTTGATAGTTTGTAACCGCAGTGGTTTATATGAGTCGGGCTTAGCCGCATGAATTTATAAACCCTTCTGAATCTGAGTTGTACGGATTTGGTTAATTCAGAGCCGCATGGGGCTATGACGCGCAGAGCCGCATGGACCTATCTGCTGATGAGCCGCATGAGGCTGTGGCAACCTTAGCCGCATAGACTTCAGTAATCTTTTCTAATACTTCTGTCTTCTTTGTTTGCAAACAGAGGTTTGAGCGGTCGGTCGCCTTGATAAAGGACCGCCTCACGGTGTTATGTGCCCCGGAACAGTGATCCGCCCTCTGTCTTCTTTTTTTTTTTTTTTCATATGTGTATATTTTTATTTGCAAGGGATGTGATCCCCAATGATGTAGCCCTTTGATTTTTAGATAAATGAGCATGTTTCAACTCATCTTTTCTTTCTTGTATCGGCGTTCATGGAATCGGACTTGCTGGAGGATTATTTGTGGACCTGTTACCCTAGGCGTACCTTGGTTTTAGGTACGGATAACAAGTTTGATCAGGATGTCCGGGACAGCCATGACAAAATGGTCATGGATGTTCTCGGTACTGGGGAAAAGAATGCCGTAGAGCAGCCGGGCTCCCGGGGCATGGTAAGATGGTGGATTTATGCCAAGAAGCTTAGCAAGGGATATTTGTGGACCTGTTACCCTAGGCGTACCTTGGTTTTAGGTACGGATAACAAGTTGGAAGGAAGCCAGTCATATTTGCTCCGAGGTTACGAGGGCGTAGCAAACATGAGGGTTTTACCGTAGAATCTTCCTACTCAGAGGTAATGAGAACATGGTAGGGGGAGACTTCACAGAAGACTTTTCTATAATCAATAGTGGTCAACAGTGGACGTTTGTGGTCAACAGAGGACATTTGTGGTCAACAGAGGACATTTGTGGTCAACAGAGGACGTTTGTGGTCAACAGAGGACATTTGTGGTCAACAGAGGACATTTGTGGTCAACAGAGGACATTTGTGGACCTATTATCCTTGCCGCACCCCGGTTGTGGGTACAGACAATAGGTTGAAAGGGAACCAACATACTTGCTCAGAGGTAATATGGACATGGCAAATATGGTGATTTCTTCGACGGAGCCTTCCCACTCAGAGGTAATGAGGACATGGCAGGAGTGGGCCCAATGAAGAAGGGGTGCATAGAATTACTCAGAGGTAGGAGGACATGGAAGTTCTATGCGAGGGGGCGGTTTGTTTTTGGTGGAAGTGAAAACGACTCAGAGGTAATGAGGATATGGTCGTTTCGGAGATTAGTGGATCGATTACCTTTTTTGTGCACTGGGAGCACGGGTAGTGGATCATGAGGGAGGATCTCTTTTAGGAAGAAAGTTCAGAGGTATGATTATACGTGACTTACTATCTGAGAGAGTGACCGGAATGTAAGTACATAATTTGGATTTTCTAGAATATTGAGGAAATGAGAGTTCAGTGGCACCAACGGGTGCATGGCTCGGTAATCTGAAATATTGTGGATGTGGGTTCAGTGGTATCAATGGATACATGACTCGATAATTTGGAAAATGGTGGGTGCGAGTTCAGGGGTACTAAGAGGGTACATGACTCGATAATTTGGAGAATGTTGTCTAAACATAGTATTTCTTCAGAAACTTGCCGTTGACGGGCAACATAAGCAAGTTCCCATTCTGCTTGGCGAGGCGGTAGGCGCCGTTGGAGAACACGGTCTCGATGACAAATGGACCTTCCCATTTTGGCTGGAACTTGCCTGCGGTTTTGTGAGTCATGACCATTGGTCTCCGAACTGCCAGAACGAGATCGCCCACTTGGAATGTTCTGATTTTGACCTTCTTGTTGAAGGCTCCTGAGATACGTGCTTGGTATAGCTCGATCATTTGCTGGGCTAGTAGGCGCTTTTCGTCTAAGGCCTCCAACTCTTGTAATCGACGTCGATAGTTATCATCCGTTGTCAATTGATAAGTGAAGGCGACGCGGAGTGAGGGAATCTGAGTTTCCAGTGGGAGGACTGCCTCACTCCCATATACTAAAGAGAATGGTGTATTCCCAGTAGCTGTTCGAACTGTGGTGCGATAAGCCCATAAGCATTCGCCGAGCTTCTCGTTCCAGTCGCGTTTGTTGGAGGAGACAAACTTCTTGAGGAGTTTGATGATTGTTTTATTGAATGCCTCTGCCAACCCGTTTGCTGCTGGGTTATATGGTGTCGAAGCGACATTCTGAATGCGGTGCTTATCGCAGAATCGATAGAATGCATGGCTTATAAACTGTGGACCATTATCATGGATGATCCTCCGCGGTAGTCCGAAGCGGTAGATGACGTGATGCTTAAGGAAGCTGATCACGTTTGAAGTCTTAACTTCTGTGAGTGGGACGGCTTCCGACCATTTGGAGAAGTAATCGGTGATCGCAAGTATGAAGCGATGTCCTCGGGAGGAAGGTGGGGTGATTGGACCAATGATATCCATTCCCCATGCTTCGAATGGCCAGGATGCCACCGTTGGATGTAGAAACTCGGAGGGTTGGTGAATGAAGTCTGCATGGACTTGGCAAGCCTTGTATTTTCTGGCATAGTCTATTGCGTCTGCCACCATCGTGGGCCAGTAGTAGCCCATACGGCGAAGGCGGTCCTGTAGCTTAGGGCCAGGCTGATGGGCCCCACAGACACCATCGTGAGCTTCTCGTACAGCTTCTTTGGCTTCTGCGTTTGACAAGCACCGGAGTAATAATCTGTCGTAGGATCGTCGGTACAGCATTTTTGTCTCTGTGTCGTAGAAGAATCTGAGAGAACGCCGTCTGATGGAGGTGGCTTCCCTTGGGTTCTCCGGGAGGATGTCGTATACGACGAAGTCAATGAACGGATGTCTCCAGTCTGGTGTTTCGTCGACCGTCCGGGCGGAATAGCTCGCCACGAATTGAATATTGTTCTTGGGACAGACCAGTTCGTGGCCTATCACCTCAACCGAGTGATACGCTTGGTTCGGCACTGCTAAGGAAGCGGCAAGGCCTGCTAGGGCATCGGCTTCGATATTTTGAAGTCTGGGGACGTGTTCGATGAAGAATCCCTCGAATGAGGAGATAATGTTGATTGCTATTTGGTGGTAGGGGATCATGTCTTCATGGCGGACTTCGTACGACCCCCGAATCTGATTGACGATTAATTGTGAATCGCCGTATGCTTCGAGATATTCTACACCCAGCTCCTTTGCGAGTTGGAGGCCAATGACCAAAGCGTTGTACTCGGCCACATTGTTGGAACAGGGTTCCGTGAGTGAGTAGGCGCGATTGATCACTAGCCCGGTAGGAGAGATCAATACCACTCCGACCCCGACGACGATATTTCCCTTGGGTCCGGTTCTTGAGGCGCCATCGAAGAACATTCGCCATATGTTTTCGTGAGTGGCTGTATTCAAATCGGCGACCTCGTCTGGGATCTCTTCATAGATTCTGGATGACTCCGATCCTGGGTGGGCTGCCAAAAAGTCTGCTAGGGCTTGACCCTTGACAGCCTTCTGTGGGACGAAGATCATATGATATGGGGATAGCAGTATTGCCCAGGTAGCGAGGCGAGAGCTGAGCGCCCCTGGTTTAGTCATGAGGACCCTGAGGGGATTTACCCGTGAGATCACATGTATGGTTTGTCCTGTAACATAGTGCCGCGTCTTTTGAATAGCGAACACCAAGGCGAGGCATTCTTTCTCCACGGCAGTGTATCGGTGTTCGGGCCCGACCATCATTCGGCTGAGGTAGTATATGGCCTGTTCGTGTCCTGCGTCGTTATTTTGTGCCAGCAGGGCACCGAGGGAGTGTTCCATTGCTCGTACATAGAGCAAGAATGGTTTTCCAGGGACCGGGGCCACCAGGACTGGAGGATTTGACAAATATTCTTTGATGTCGTCGAAAGCGCGTTGGCATTCTTCGTCCCATGCGAATGAGACTCCCTTCTTCATGAGGTGTGTGAACGGCCGGCATCGTCCGGAGAGATTGGAAATGAACCTTCTGATATAGGCTAGCCTCCCTTGGAGGCCTCTAAGTTCGCGGAGATTTTTCGGGGGACCCATCTCCATTATTGCCTTGGTTTTCTCAGGGTCTACATGGATACCCCGTGCAGTGATGATGAAACCTAAGAACTTCCCGCTGGATATACCCAAAAACGACTTTGTAGGGTTCATCTTTAGGTTGTGGGCTCGCATCAGGTCGAATACCGTCTTTAGATCTTGCAGATGATCCTCCTTGCGGCGACTCTTGACAGCGATGTCGTCGACGTAGCATTCCACTGTTTTACGCAAATGTTCTCTAAAAATGATACTCATAGCCCGCTGATATGTGGCACCAGCGTTCTTTAGACCGAATGGCATGACTGTGTAACAGTATGTGCCGATCGGTGTTCTAAATGATGTGTGCTTCTCATCGTCGGGGGACATCTTGATTTGATTGTATCCCGAGAATCCATCCATGAATGACATACGTTCGAAGCCGCATGTGTTGTCAATCATGATGTCCGTGATCGGGAGGGGAAATTCGTCTTTCGGACATGCCTCATTTAGATTACGGAAGTCGATACAGATTCGGATCTTCCCATTCTTCTTAAGGACCGGGACTATATTGGCGACCCAGTCAGGGTGTTGCTCCTCACGGATGAAGCCGCTGGCTATCAGTTTGTTGACTTCGGCTTCGATCGCGTCCATGACGCCCGGGCGGAAGCGTCGTTGCTGCTGCTTGACTGGCTTTGCATCCGGCCGTATATTGAGTTTATGGAGAGCAATGTCGGGATCTAATCCCGGCATGTCTTCATAACTCCATGCAAATACGTCAATGTATTCTCGGATGAGTTCCAGCAGTGATTCTCGTTCCTTGTCTGTTAGGCTTTTACTGACGAAGATTGGCTTCGGAGAGGATTCGGTGCCGAGGTTGACCTGCATAACTTCGTCCTCCGTAGGAGGTTCTCTTAGCTCGAACCGCTTTTCCCATTGTGCGTCTAACTGTTGGGCCCACGACTCAAGCTCGAGAATTTCAGGAATGTCCTCGTCTTCTTCGTAAGCGTCGACAAATGCCGTGTTGACTGATAGGACTTGTCTGAATACGTCCCCAATGCTTGTGTCTGAGTCGGAAGTTGGTGACCCGGTTGAGTGTGACTGCCAGTCGCATTCTTCATCTGAGCTTTCAGGGGTCGTAGTTGGCGTTACATACCCTAAACCGCATCGGGTTTTGTTATAGTAGTTCCGTGGTTTGCCCGTCGGGGCTGGCGTCTTCAAAGGTAATCGTCGTCCAGTGCCGTAGTTCAGTCCTGGCGTTGTCTCTAGATCATACCCCTGTTTCTGCATGAGATATTTGGATTGAGGGCTATAGAGATACAGAGGCAGTCTTCCGTTATCTGACCCGAAGTCGACTTCTTCCATGGCGAGGGGATGCGGGTTGTTCGTCCGGCCGAAGATGATTGGGTGGTCCCCTCCTTCGATTATTCGGTAAGCGTCTTCTACTGGAGTAAGTTGGATAGCGGTGTACACATTTGTCACCTGTGTATGTAGGTGAGTGCCTATACCGTGGTCCATAGCATACATTGTACATAGCTTGTTGAGTTCGATGTAATTCAAAGATAGCCCTTTATTGATAAAATAAGGTATCTTCTCGAGAGGGATTATATCATCCGCGGAAGGGGTATCGGAGTGGGCAGCCACATACTTGGCTAATTCTGGTTCTTCTTCGGCTACCCCCTGTATAAATGAAGACTGGGAGAGCGACCTAGTCAGCTTGATCTTCAGGGGCTCGACCGGAGGAGCAGGTCGTGGAGTTGTTGGTGGACTAGCAACCCCCAGTTTGGCATCTGACGTGGGGCGAGAAGTGGCTGGTTCGCTGGAAGTGTCAGACCTCGCGTCGGGGTGACGGCCCTTTTTAGGAAGACGTATCGTGAGCGGTCTGTCGGAGGGATTGAGTTTCTCTGCTTGGAGCTGACCGACTCTCGGTAGTCTGATGGTAAAAGGTCCTGGTGTGGGTCTCGGCACTTGGCCAGACCTCGGCAGCCGGATCCTCATCTGCTCTTCTTGCGCCGATAGACTGATTGCGTCCTTACGCAGAGTAGCCGTAAGGGGTGCAGAACTGCCCGGTTTGTGAGCCTGGAGATGGATTGTCAGGGGTTCTTCTGATCTTGTGGTTGTCTTGGTGTGAGCTTGCACCTCCTCTTCGACTAGATGCTTCTTTGATTTTTCGTACAGACAGGAGTCTGAGTAATAAGATTCGACCCCCTTGAAGGGATCGATATCAGCAAACTCTGTCCTCACGAAGCCGTGCTTATCGACATATTTGAAGCACTGGTGTAGCGTGGAAGGCACGATCATGTAATCGTGTATCCAAGGCCGCCCCAGAAGGATATTGTAAGAAGTGTCGGCATCTATGACGTAGCAGGTGACTTCTGATTGGAGATCGCCAATATGACATTTCAAGCCAATCTTCCCTATTGGGTAGCTCCGGCACGAATTGAAACCGCTAATGGCGGTGCTTGTAGGCGTCAGGCGATGCATTGGAATGCGAAGATGATGTAGCAGACCCTTCGGAATAATGCTTATGGAGGACCCGGGGTCAATGTGCATTCGGTCTACCTTTACGTCGCCGATGTATCCAGTGTAGTACAATGGGCGATCGTGCAGGTTAGTTTTGATGAGCATATCCTGCGGAGAGAAGACGATATTGGGTATTGCACCTGTACACGCACTATCTTGGAGATCTGTAGGCTGATTATCTCCCGTGAGGTTGACCTGAGCCAAGTATGCGTCGACATTTTGGAGCGCCTCACTTAGAGCTGTGCGGACATCTTTTGAGAGTCTCAGGAGTTCGTATAAGGACAATTTGGCCGGTGTGTTAGCCAATTGCGCCAAGATGTCGAAGTTATAGGGCCTCTCCAGCCCCTGAGGTGTCTCCTTTCGGAGAGATTTGTCGAAGCGAGTCTCCTTCGGCCTAGGCTTGTCGGTCGTCGAAGGCTGAGCCGGTCCCGGAGTATCAGCGTTTGTGGGCTGCTGATCATTAGTCGGATTCTCGGCCACTGGTTGGGCTTGTGCTCCAGATCGGGTAGTGACGGCTGAGACTTCCTCCTCCTCTGCCGAGGCGGTGCGGCATGATCTGACCTTTCTACTTTTCTTTTTAGAGGATAAAGTGGGCTGAGTCACCTCATGGACTAGGTCCGGATGGACCCACATGATCTCCCCTCGTGATGTGGTGAGGGGTATTAGACTGGGAGTTTGATCACGGGCAGGCGAAAGATTAGTGATTTCCATTGTTGCCAGAGGGATGGACATGACACCGTCTTGAGTCTCTATTGGAGGGAAATTGCCGAATTGTACGGACACCATGTTGGCTGCTACGGTTACCTCCTCGAAGTCGATAGCCAGAGCGTTTGAATCGATGAGGTTCTGGATATACCGTTTCAGTTGGTAGCAGTCGTGTGTAGCATGGTGGACGTAGCGGTGGTAATGGCAGAACTTCGGATTTTCCAAATCAGCAGGCCGAGGTTCCCGCCTTGGTGGAGGAAGCTGAATTCTATCTCCTTGTATAAGCATGTCCAAGATAGGCTTGACGTGGCCGTCTTCGAAAGAATAAGTGATTTGAGGCCATTGTTTGTCCGCTGGCTGTTGCTCGGGCTTCTGGGCTGTATCGGTCACCATGGCCTGCTTGCCTTTGTTGTCTCGGTTGGAGGGGCTACCCTCATTGTCGTTGCTGGCGTTGGGACGCTTCCCCTTGTTCTCTCCCTCTGAGATATGCAACCCCAGTTGGCGAGCTTTCTTCAATCGTTCCTCGGCACTTGTAGCGCTGATGATAAAGGCCTTCCAGTCCTTGAATTGACTTTCGCCCATCCAGAGACTAATTGTTGGGAGTAGTCTCTTTTGGCAAATTTCAATCAAGGAAGAGTCCGGGTTGCCAGATGGTAACTTCATTGCGGTTTGACGAAACCGCTCAATGTAATTCCATGTCAGCTCTTTCTCTCCTTGGACGACGTCCATGAGGGTAGACATCGTGACGTCCTGCCCTACCTCATAGAACCTCTCCAAGAATAAGCGCTTGAAGCCAGTGAAGGAGTAGATGCAATTATCTGGCAGGTTGCGGTACCAATCGAAGGCGACTCCTTCGAGTGCCCCAATGAATAACCGTGTGAGGATGGCGTCCTCATGGGGCAGATGGTCAGTAGTGACCTCAAAGTAAGTGATGTACCGGCTTGCTGAAGTCTTACCATCATATGGGTTGATATTGAACGGCTTATATCTTGGGGGAAATGGCACATCCCTCCATTCAGCTGGGTATGGTTGCCGTATTCTGAGGTCTTGAGAATTTTCTTGGGCGTGGAACATCGCTTGAAGCTCCTGAACCTCTCTCCTTACTTCTCGGGCCTCATCTGTCGCGGTAGGGGCCGTTATCTCAGGAGCATTATTGCCCGGGTTTGGTGCCGCTGAATTTGAATCTATGTTGTTCGTAGGACCCGTGCTTGTCTGACCAGGTGTTACTCCCTGCAGAGTAGGAAGTGCCGCTTTGATCTCATCTACGGACTTGACCAAGGCATGCAGTATGGCCTCCAAAGTGTCGATACGCTGGCGATCGCCGGAACCACCTTGGCTGTTGTCTGTCATGAATACCGTCCTCACGTGAGGAGTGACAGAAGGAGAGGTGGCGGACATGCCCTCCGAGTCATACTCATGCATCGAGAAATCATCGGGATATGTGGGGATGTTCTCTTCAGGTTCGGACTCGGAAGGAACAGTACCCCCAGCTTCAGAACTTGCTTCATTTAGGACATCCTCGAGGACGTCGGTATCTGTTGTATCCGTCGGAGGATTTGCTTCCTCCAGTCTGTCTTCTTGGAATGTCGGGTTGTCGTAGAGGTTTGGAGGAGTGCTACCCCCAGTTCCGACGACCCCCAATGACGTAGACGGCGAACTTCCTACTGTAGCAGTTTTCGTCTTTGAACGGGTGTGTTGGAATACTCCAGTAGAGGATAATCCTTTAGACGACGGCTTCTTAGCTGCAATAGTTGACACCTTTGGGCTGGAGATGCTTGTCTTCTTCCCTCTCCCCTCCACGGGGACTTTCCGCGCAGAATTGCAGAAGGCAACGGGAGGTGCCTCGTCTTCCGAGCTCGGATGTTGTAATCTTTGGAAGACGGATGGCCGGTCTTCTGTTACTGCCGTGTTGTTGCAACAGCAGTTGACGATAATCTGGGTGCAGTGACGTCCCTGTGAGGACTCTCTGCACGCTGAGGCTCCTTCTCTTTCCTTGCGTTTGTGGAGGATAGCTTCACGCAGGTCAGAGGAACCACTTTGTCCGTTTGCCGCCGGGGGCTGGACTCGAGTGGTTTTATACAACTTCCCGTCAGAGGCCCGCGTGATACTCAGCGGGACGCCCCGATAGTCAGAGGTTGGGGCAGCTGTCTGGACTTGATGAGTCCCCGCTGCCCTAGACTTTTTCTTTTTAGCACTTGTGGGTGCGTAATAGGAAGAGTCCACATTAGGTATCACAGAGTCTGGATTCTCATCCAGCGAGTGATCAGAGTTAGGACCGCATGAGAGTCGGTCGAAAACTGATCGAGAGAAGCGCGGTAGAGACGCTATACGGCTAGCGTTGGGTGCCGTGCAGGCTATCTGCATGCGACTGTCTTCTGTTGTGGGACGAGTTCTTATGCGGTTAGGAGTCACGGCCGTGCAGGCTGTCCGCATGCGGTTGGCATCTGTGGCCGCATGGGTTTTCTGCAAGCGGTTGACTTTACTAGCCGCATGAATCTCATCCATGCGGTTGGGAACTGTAGCTGCATAAGTTATGCGGCTGACAGAAGTAGCCGCATAAGTTTTCTTTGTGTGGTTGACGGTTGTGGCCGCATGGATTTTTTTTCTGCGGCTAATACCCTTCTGCGGTTCAGGTTGAGCAGAGACCCTCTTTGCCCCTGCAAGTCCAGAATCATAGTATTTTCTTCTGCCGGACTTGGGGGCAGCAGAGGTGTCTGCGATCTGAAGTGGGGCCGCAGGAGAATATTTCTCGCCGTCTTGAGCGACCGAGGGTATCCCATCGAGGGCTTGGGGAGGAGCAAATGACTTTGGCCTCCACTCTTTGCGAGCCTTCGTGGTGCGGGTGCGTTTCTGGACCGGGCCAGCGTTTCCTTCAGAGAGCATCTCTTCGAACGCCTGTTGGTCGAAGCGGACGACCATCTTCTGTTGTGTGGAGCCAAGTTTGGCTGCATCCGATTGCGTCACCAACTCCTCAGCCGTGGAGAAGTTAGTCCCCAGCAGAGTCGCCATCGTGTTTGCCATTGATTGTAAAAGAACAGAACAATTATCGGAGGACTGAACTTAGACTCACAATACAAACTCGCTCGTACAAAGAAAGCCTAGGGACGAAAACCTAGGTACAGCAGACTAAGTACGATTGTTTATTTTTGATTCTGGGGGGTGACGATAGAGGCTCGGGAAAGCGACGGCCGCTCTGCCTTACTCCTTGGACGATCAGTATGCAGCCTTGGCTCGGGGAAGATCTGCTTGGCGTTGACGAAGAAAGGCTCTTCTTACTCTCCTCGGGTTGCTCTCCTGGCTTCTCTCTCTCTGTGAGTATCAAGAAGAAAGGGGGGAGCTCTCTCTGTGTAGATCTCTCTCTTCTTATTTTTTTATTCTTTTGTTGCCGACCTCTCTCTCTCCTCTTTTTTTTTCTGTATGGGGAGGATGCTGGCTATTTATAGGAGTGGGGTGTGATCATTAGGGTTTGCTGATGATTATCTGTTTGGAATATCGGCGCTTCCTTCATTCTATCTGAGCCCTTGATCCTGATCATAATGAATCTCGGCCACTAATGCTGATAGCACCAAATCTTATGAGCAGTTAATGCTGACCGCTTTAAATCCTCGTGATTGATTATGCCAATATTTGATTGCTCGCCACGTGTCCTATTGGCTTGATGATAAATGATATGACCTGATCTCGGCAATTATGATACTGATGTCAAATATTCTCGTTGGGATTCTGTTGAATCTTCAGTGCCACGTGTTTTAATTGAAGGTCCTGCCAGGGCCGCATAGGGTGACCAACACTTGAACCGCAGGGAGATACTCTTCGTGAACCGCAGGAGTCAATGCCTTATCGAGCCGCAGGGGACGAGCTTTCCGTAAGCCGCATATTCGTAGTCTTTGTGAGCTGCAGGGGACGATCTCTCCATGAGCCGCATATGCATAGTTTCTGTGGGCCGCCTGAGTTAACATGGTATTGAGCCGCATAGACCGGGCTATGGGTGGACCGCATATGGCGGATTCCTGTTAATCATATTAGAGTGATTCCTCAATGAGCCGCATGAAGCTGTTCTCTACCCGAGCCGCATGAGACTTTTGCCACGTGGCAATCTAGGATTTCTGACAGATCGGGTCAGAGATTGTCTTCTTTCCCCGAGGAGTCTATCATTATGGCAGAGCCATTATGACGTTTTATGTCAGAGACGTCGCAGCCGTCGAGTCGTGTCAGAGCATTAAATGAGGCCATTACTCCCGTAGCCAGCTGTGGGGGGATCACACGTGGCGTCAATTGAGCCGCATGTTCCTGCTGAACCGCATGTATCCCCGAACCGCATGAGTCTGAGGGTCTTCTTTCGGGCCGCATGGGGCAACTCCAGTATGAGCCTCATAGGCTTTCTACCCAAAGCCGCATGGGCTATCTATGCTTTTATTCAAATATTTTCCATGCTTCTACACATAATCATATATAAATAACCTTGCATTATACTTGGTTATAATAGGGACTGAACCTATTTAGAAATGCAGGAACCTCCTAATGTGAGTATTCAACCTGTGAAATCAGTTTACTGACATGCCTATATATATGTTTGTCACGACCCGCACCCGTTTTTTTTTTAAATGGATACAAGACGTGTCCAAGCCAGCCTACGCCGCAGTGTCGGTGGTAGAACGCTGTCACGGCCATGAAGATCAGAATCACAAATAATACTCATTCACAAAATTAATTTAATTTATAATGATCCCAAGTTTTACATTTTCATAAAATATAAACTTGTACAAACAAATGAATGACTACAGCTCAACTATCTAGCTAGTCTCTAGGCTTTGGTCTGCAAGTATTCCTGTCACTCCCCCAAGCTAAGTGAATCCACGGCTAACCTGAAAATGTTGGTTTCCAGTCAGGAATGGAACGAGCACAATCCACTGAATGCAATTTCAAATAAAGAAAATGACTATAAAACAATGGTTAGACATCAATCATGAGTTTTAAAAATAACTAGTAAAGCCGTGAGAAAATCAATAGTAAAAATAGACCAATATACTTTTCCACCGTTAGAAGTACCTTTGACATGTGATCGGTCTGGGGTACTACACCGCACGGTCTACGAGATCTACTTGCAAAAATTAAACACGGTCTACGAGATCTACTTGCATGAAAAATAAATACGGTCTACGAGATCTACTGCATGAAAGTAAACAAGGTCTACAAGATCTACTGCATGAAAGTAAACAAGGTCTACAAGATCTACAATGTCTACGAGATCTACAAGGTCTACGGTCTGATCACACATCCTTGGTACTTCTCATTCCCGACTCAATAATTTATAATAGAGTATAAAAATATCACATAACCAATGACTAATCAATAAAATATAGTAAAGATCAATATCGAAATGCAGATAATAAACTGTACTCGCCTGTGGTCCTGTGCTGGTGAAACCGATAATCTTGGCCACTCAGTATGCTACAATAGTCCAAACTCGTACAACAGTTCCCGAAAGCTGAAATAAACATTACCAATGTTTTTAGAATAGTCAAATTAGCTAGGATTGCCTGTCCTTAAGTCCAATTCTGGACACAGGGGCAAAACGGTAATTTCGGGCAAAAACGATATCCGCCGTTGGACCCGCTTTGCACTGAAAAGCGTGCCAGAGTCAACGTCTCTAAAGTCGTCAAACTATATGTCAACAGATCCAGCTTTTCGATACGAACCCAACCGTATGTCCAGAGTTGGATTCCGGCGGGCCGTGCACAAAATCGCCCGTTGAGTGGAACCGCGGGGCCCGCAAAACGGTGATTTAATCAACGGTCTCAGAATCGGACCAAACTTGACATACAGGACCAAAAAATGATACGGTCCTGTTGGCGCAAGTTTCGTCTCGATCTGACGAGTGTGCATAAAGAGATTGGGAAAAATTTACAAATAGGATTTTTGTTTTAGAAAAGGATTGTAATTATACATTTTAGAGGGCTTAATAAGTAAATTACCTATATTAAAAGTTTGTACAGGATGAAAAGGACTCCTCTTCTTGATGAATCTTAAATAAACTAAGCTACTTATGTATGTATTCATACAGACTTAATAGTGGATGTAATTTCTAAAGATAAGAGGACTTATATAAAAATTTACCTTTACTCCATTAGCTTTTGTTGTGTTGTTGCTGTGATTTGTTTTCTCACGTACTTGAGATATACTCCTGCATGGTTCCTTCTTCTTCTTCGATCTGGCAACCACGGAAAAGCAGGCAACGTGGCATGAAAAGGAACAGTTACGGATCGAAGGACCGATTCATGCGTGTCCTATAGAGTTGCGGGTTGCTTCAACATGCGGAAGATTCAGGTTGCGACACAACACGGCATCTCAGAAGAAGTAGTTGGCCAAGGGGTCACGGCAAATATAGTCTTGTGCGCATGCAAGTCGACGACAATAGTCTAGAGGCGCCGGACGAGGCTTGACGCTACAGGAGACTTGCGACGAAGATGTCAATATCCACTACAGTTGACGTTGTAGGGACTTCCAGCATGGTCTGTTAAGAAGACATGTGGCACTGCGGCTGTACCATGCATCTTCGACAACGTCAGATATATGGGTTCACGTGGCACGTCTGTAGGACTGCACGCAGCGGTGACTGCCAAAGCAAGCGACAACATCTCGGTAAGGTCGATGGTGTAGAAGTGGGGGTCTGCCACATTGAAAAAGAGAAGAAGTGCAGAGACGAGAGAAGGACGTAGTGTCTTCGAGCACGCGCCAGAAGGGTTAGCTCAGCCTGGAGGGGTCGAACATGGGGGTTCATCGTCATATTCTGAATGCTCCGGAGGAGGATGACGGCCTAAGAAAGTTCGTCGGCGTTCGGCCTCGCTCGAGTCCCTTCTGGCACCGCGCCTGCGTAGATGTCCGGCTCCACGTGACTCCGGTAATGGCCTGAAGAGTAGGGAGTCGACCGGATGGGTGCTGCGGTTGTCGTTGTCCGCGAGGAAATGGTCGGGAGTAGTGGCGATGTTGGCCAAGGTGTCGGGTGCTGCACTTGGGAAGGAAGGAGATGCGCTGCAGAGATCGGGCTCGACTTGGAGTCCATTAACATAACAACGCCTCTCGTCAACGAGGCTCGGCTTTCGACATGCATCGGCGCCTGCGTTGGGCATGCAGCAGCTCGAGATGAGGAAGGTCCTGGCGCTGGGTCGTTGTGAGGAGCATGTGATGATGTCGCGTGGCCATGAGGTGATGAAGAAAACGAAAAGTGTAGGTAGCGAGGAAGACATTACGGCTAGGGTTTTTCTTTTCTATTGCTCCATTTATATAGGGAAGGGAAAGGAAGTTGGGCCTTGGCCTATGTTTGCTCAAGGGAAAGGTGGACGGGCTTGCTAACAAGCTATTATGCAGGTCTCCGAATCAAAAGTAAGGTACAGTGTTTTCTTAACTCTCTTGTTGGCCCACAGTTGCAAAAAGGAACTCGGTTACATTTATATATGCCTCGAATTTTATACGCCTATTGTCAAACAAGTGACAATAAATCGGAAGTTAGAGCTTAAGGTTAAACACGACCAAAATAAAATCTTCACAATATTTATTATGAGATGTAGGAAGGCCACGAACTACCATACTGTGGATAAAATATAATAAAAATAACAAAATGGGTCAGGACTATAGCAACCATCAATTGTTTCCAAGAAATTTTGATGGACTATATCAATAGTATGGTAGAGAATATTTGAAAGATAGTAGCAATTGTAAGATTTCCAAACATTATGTTCAGAGGTAACATGTATACAATTCAGGACCCTATCAATGATGTCACAAATTCAAAAATAGTATTTCAAGCACTACTATCACATTTTGAAAACTAATAATATATATATAAATAAAAAAAAATATTTCAAAAATCTCCGGAAAGGGAGGCAACAATGTTCAGTGAAGTGCAGTATGTCCCATTAAGATATGCAGACATGTCCAAATAGCAGGGCTATTTCCTTATGAAGTAAAATGATGTAATGTGAAGTGAAATATAGGTAGGACAAGGTTTGAATCAACTAATGAAGGGGGTAGGGATGAACTCAGGCAATAGACTCAAGGAGTAGTTAGTATCCTGTATAACTAAAGCAAAGATAGGTGTTTAAATCCTCATGTGTTAACTCTGAACCTTATGCACTGGCTGCCTATCACTCTCTAAGTTCAAACCCAACTCTTTTCTTAATCTCTTGTATCAGACATGGGGATCCTCGACCCAAAATGAACCAGGTGTTCTTGTTTGTCTTTAACAAGTCAATTAAATACACCACATTCCACTGATACTTGATATTGCAGAGGATGTGCCATTGTAGTGATATAGTATACCATCTATTATCTGATATCATGGGTACAAGAATTTATAGATGATGCAGTGAGCATTTGTAGGTAACCAGGGCAAGTGCCCTTTTTACACTGTCTGGACAAGGGCCCTGGGTTAATCCCTTCTCCAACTCGTTACAGGGCCTAAATCAATCTGTTACATGAACCTATGCCTATGAGTAATATCATGCCTTTGTCCACTAGTTACTAGGAGCACTCCTAAGTATTGCCTATGGGTCAACTCCTCCTAACTCTTGGTAACATGGTCTGAGCCATGTACAGGATGGTACAGATGGCTTATACAAGAGAACTCCTCGACTGGATGCAGTAGACCAACATTTAAATAGGCAGATACAATTTAGTGCAGGACATGAGGAAATTTGAAAAGAAGGAAGGACATCTGAATAGGAAAGCCACCTTTTTGGATATACTCAAACTTACTACTAGAAAGATTAATTTTATTAAAGAAAAAAGAAGAAACATGAATCACAAAATCTTATGAGGAAATTATCAGCCTAAAAGCCCTAAACCTTGGGAAAGGAAAAGCATATATGTGACACAGAGGTGGCACTGATTTTCATGGAGCCAACTGTTTCATATTCTTCATATGATCAAATTCTAATTACTTGTCTAGAGCTGAAAGAGTAATACCCGATATACTTTGAGGGAAAGGATAAAGCAACAGTGATCATGAAAAAGTGACAAGTGATGCACAAGGTACGGCTAATGCATGGTATAAGAATGATCAAGATATACATAATAATTCTCTCAATTTATGAAATAGACGACGAAGGGTTCATCCTAAGCCAAATGCTCAATCATCAGTTCTCATAAGAAATGTGATCGATTCTAGATTTCCTGATATGGAAATCGGGTGACTTGTCCCAGGTTTGTGTCCTAGGATTGGGATCAAGCTCGCCTAACATTCAATTCCCTGGTAGTTACTGTCCTTCACTCATTCTTAAGTGATGTCTACACCTGTGTAGGGAATACGTATATGGCCAAGTTTGCCAGGAACTGATCAACAGAACCAATATTAGTAATGTCCATCTGATCCCTATATCATGCCCAATTGATTCCCCGGGCTAAAACTGATACTCTATACCTGACTCTTGGTAACATGTACAACTGGTACTGCCTATGTATTCATATAAAAATCATAGATTTATTATCCTAGTTTCCTAGGTGTCTGATACCCTGTTGTGAATATCCTGCTGGGAAAACCTGATGGGCTCTTACTGACTTCATGTCACAACCTAGTTAGCAAAGCTTGACATGATGCCTTAGGCGTATGAACACTTATTTTCCTAGAGATGACTCTATTCTCTGGATTTTTCCAGTCTACCCTTGGTCTTCTACTAGGTCTCGATACCAATGGGGATCTCTTAGGCAATGCTTCAAACATTAAGAATACCAGATGGCCAAGTTGTGTAATGAGAAATACTTGGTGTTGAAATCTGAAATTGTAGGCTTCCTCTTGATGCACGGTTCTTGAGAAGAGATTGAGATTTATTAGGGTTGCAAGGGTTTTTTTGAGATCAGCAAAGCATCATATATATATATATATATATATATATATATATATATATATATATATAGTTGGGGATCCCGATCCCGAAGGATAGAGGGGAATCCAAATTTGAATTTGCCTTGGAGAGATCTACCTCTCAGAAAGTTAATATTTTAATTTGGTCTTAACAGGGAATCCGAATTTAAGCAGGAACTTTTGATCAAAAATAAATAGGGACCTGAGAGTTTAAAACTCCCATTTTGTACTTAAGTCCCTCTTCTTCCATCTATTTCAAATTTCCTTCTTATAACCATCTGTCTATTAAAGAATATAGCCAAATTTTAAATCAATAAATAAAAGAAAAAAATTTAAATCAATGTCGTTTCTCTACAATTTGGTGACTTTCCTACTCAACTTGTGCAGGATTGAGTCGTCCCCATTCCGAAAGCCACTCTGGAGATCGTCAACCTTCCGCCAGCACGAAGTGACGGTCTCGTACCCTTGTCGACCAACAAAGGGGAGATCATGTGGATTCACCCTGATTTGGTTGCTAACTTTGAGTCAAAGACACATGTTTTCCCTTCGAAGTCAAGAAAGGTGACCAAATACAAGTCGTGTCATATGACATCACTAGGTGATCATCTTCCACCTTTGGATGCTACCTTCATCCCAATGGCAGCTTCGCCTTCTTCTACTGAAGCACTGACACCAAAGCTGAAAATCAATTATCGTCCAGCATTCCATCTATATAGTCAACAGTCCCAAAAACTGACGACAAAGATAGGATATGATCTACAGAAAGCCCATGGCTTAAATGATGGGAAAGGGTATCCTATACCCCTTTTCCAACATCTTTAACACAATCATTCCCGTGTTGGACTGGAATTCTGGACAAATTCATCTTATTTTCAAAAGAAGTCTTCCAAAGGCAAGACTAGGATAAAGAACTGTAACATGGTGTTCTTTTCACCAGTACCGAAAGAAGAAGTCATGACCGGTACCTGATCTGGGAGGCTCTATCTTAGAGACTATCTAGATGGACAAGAGAATGCAACCACTCCTTCTTCAGTCTCTGATGTCCCTTCAGCATCTTCTCTACCTATCGTCATCGATCCTTCGACGTCATCGCTTCAAGCGAAACTAGTTCCTCTCAAACCAACAGTGGCTGACAAAGGCAAATAGCCAGTTTGCTTCGATAAAATATTGAAGAAAACTCTACCTCTTGGACTTGAAAAGCCATATAACTTTGACATATTGGCTCAACTAGCCAATACTCTGGCAAGATTATTGTCACGACCCACACCCAGTGTAAGGGCATGAGAAGTGGGTACGTCCAGCCTACGTCGCAGTGTCGACGGTAGAATGTTGTCCTAGGTCACAACATCTAACATAATATGAATACGCTCCGAAAGAAGAATAATATATAAAGTACAACTCAATCACCATATCTAAGATGGAATAGAAGATAAGATAATCTCGACAGAGAGTCACAAATATGAATAATAAGTCTCGGTGTAAACTACACCATAAATAATATCTCAATACAATCTCAAATGTCTCATAAAGCTAGATAATAAGATAAGTCTAGACTAAGCTAATGGTAAGTCCTCAGCGACTACTGGATCCTCTTGAGGGTCCAAGGCACCTATGTCAACTAGGCCTACTCCATAGTAAGTATCGCAGCAATCCTCATCATATGCAATATTTTTAACAGGTCCAGTCAGGACGGGAACGAATACATATCTCTCACACAGTTCATAACATGAAAGGAAAATATAAACAAGCTATATAATAATATACATGAAATGCTGTAAAAAAATAGTGAAGAGACTGTAAAAAGAAGAACATGATATAGTGGAAATAGATATATATGATATAGATAAGAAAATTGAACTAACTACGTGATTCAGAGCACATATTTGGTTATATAAACAGGCTTAGGTTATACATTACTTAAATTTAATTTGTAGTTGTACATGATAATGGTGTAGATCACATAACCAAATAAATACTCCTCCTGCCCCAATCAGTACACAAGGATCTGTCCAGGTTATGTTACTGCACATGAAAGGTAGTGTCTCACATGGAGGATCAGTCCATATGAAACAACTGGTTTATACCTGAAAAGCTCACATGATCATGAGTGTACATGAATGTCACATGAGTATACATGAATAAATACGAATACAAAAAGTAGACGATACACATGATAAAGTACATGAGCACAATATAGTCGATGTATCCGAGGGGATAATATCACATAAATAGATCCATATAGTACTAAACCGTAAAAACATCGTGACAACATCAAGTAAACTGGTCTATAACAAGTGAATATGTCCAAACAAGTATGAAACGGTCAGAGAATGTACTCGACTGATAATCCAAGCTGCTGATGTGGAAGTGTAACTGAACTGGAGTGATGTAATCCTATTTAAAATAACCATATGTCACAACAAGGTCTAAAATATCATAAAAAAGGTCTACAATGTAATTCTACATGATTCTAGGTCCTTTTAGGTCAAAGTCAACATTGGTCAACTCTGGCCAAACCTGGTCAACTATAAGTCAACTAGTTCGTTTACAAATTTTTAGGTCAAGCACAAGTTTCCAAGTCATTCTAAGTTCGTTTGGGTCGATTTAGATCAAGTTTGACCCAAAGTTGACTTTTGTCAACTTGGTCAATGTGTCAGTCGACTCAGCCATTCTAGGCTCATTGGGTCAATCCTAAATAGACTCAATACTCCCTAGGTTACATTCACAAGCAAACAATTACGTATATATATATATATATATATATATATATATATATATATATATATATATATATATATATATATATATATATATATATATATATAAAATAAAATATATATATATATATATAATCTTACTTGTGAAAAGAGGTTTGTGCGGGTGTGTGTCGACAAGGGACTATTGTGAGGGTTCAAAACTGAGAACAAAAGCTAATTATTTAACTATGGGACTATACCATATATATATACACATATATACATATATCTATCATAAAGTAACTTATACATATATATAGGCATATACACAAATACACATATAAGTAAAGGAAGTTGGTCACTCGTGTCACTACCACAATTCTAGTTTGAGGGTATTTTTGTCATTTTTAAATAATTTGAATTTTATATTTATTAGGAATTTCAAATGAATTATTTTAATGGTGTGATTTAAATACCAGTTTATTTATTGCTATATGATTTTGGTTAGCCTAACCTAGATTGGACCTAACCTAGATTAGCCATAACTAGTTTAGTTAGCCACTTTAAGAATTAGTTAGTATTGGTTAAGTGGTTTGAGTCATGTTTAGCTAAGAGGGTGGTTTGCAACATAACTAGGAAAGAGCCCTAGATTTTAGGCCACACATTAGCCTTGATTTATTGCTAGCCATTAGATGAAACCTAAAAACCCTAACCCTAACTAAAGTGGCCAGCCAAGACCCCCCTTGCCTATAGAATATCATTTTGGAAAGTTGTGCCTCTTTCCATTAGTTCATCATTTTCCCTAAGAACTAGGTGAGCCTTTATTTATTTTTTTTCATAGTTTAATCAATAAAACTCTATTTTCATTGGGATTTCTTCCATAGTGTTCCAATCCCTGTTCTCCTGCTGTTTATGGAGTCAAATCTCAGATTTGAATCAATTTGAAGGATTTGGGTGGCTTTTGAAGAACTCCTTGGAAGAGACATTTTGTGTTGAAGAACACCATAGGTAAATTCCTATCCACCCATTAAAACTAGGTTTTCTTTGCATAAATACCTAGCCCTAGGTGTCCTAGTCCTGTAGGAATAGAGTTTGTGAAATTTCGTGTCTTGTACGTGTCCGTATCGGACACGTATCGGCACTGTGCGCAGGTGTTCGACAAAATACCACAAAGGACATTTCGATCGAGTTTTTGTGATTTGTTTGAATAAGAATTCGTGTCTTAGTGTCGCTTATGGGATTCGAAGTGACTGAGGTGTTTTCTGTGTCGTGTCGTGTCGATTTAGACACGTGCACACGCAGGGTGCACCACGCGCGCGCACGGGTAGCTTTCCCCTGCTACCAGCGTGCTCGTGCTCAGTGCACAGAGCACGTGGACACGTGTGGTTGGACGTGAAGCAAGGGGCAGTGACTGTCGTGTCATCCCCGAGGTTTCGTGTCCTAAGAACGCGTGTCGGGTGCGTGCGGACACGTGCACTGGTCACGCGAGCTCGTGCAGGCTCGTATGTGCGTGTAATTGTTTTGGACACTCGTGTGTCCTGTTTTAGGACACTGTTTTGTGCATGTGACACCTACTGATATACCCTAGCTATTATCTACCTATTGTTCTTCATAAATTGCTAATTAGAAGTATGAAATCGAATATGGATTGAGTAATTTCAGTCGACTGATACTCAGTATCAGTGACTGTGCACTGTTCTTCCTTTTTCTGTTTTAATTTCCTGTTACTAGTGACTAAATTGTATACTAAATTATATCCTAACATTCCCTAATCTCTGTTAGCTAATCATACATGCTAGAATAGGCCTTATAAATCGTAAATGGGATTTTGGCTTTGGGGTTGTTCATGATTAGCTCAATGTTATTTCCATATTCCTGAGATGAACTCATTTCTGAGTTTGAACCATGATAACTAATTAATAGCAGTAGCCTGAAGACTCATTTCCTGTTCATAAATTATAATATCCTGAGACATTGAATTCATTTCCCAGTTTCAGTTTTGAATAAGATTCTAATTGAATGTTTACTGTTGTTAACCTGAGAAATTGATTAGTTGTTAACTGACTTTTCTATGTTAATTGATTCACTGATTAGATAGAAAACCTGAAAACTGAATTGGTCCTTCCCATCTTTGTACTGTCACTGTTAACATATGGTATAAGTGAACCTACACTGTTTCCTATAATTTCCTCACTATCAGGTTTTTCCCTTCATTAGCTCACTGTCTCTACATCTACACACATCATGCACACATTCACACTTTCCTGTCAACACATTCCTGTCACATGTTTTCAGTCCACACACAAATACCCCCATACACACATGTCTACACATATATATCCACACACACACATATATGTATCCTCTATATGTATATATATATAGATATTTCCTAACCTATGTGTATGTGCAATTATATATATATATATATATATATATATATATATATATATATATATATATATATATATATATATATATATATATTAAAAAAAATATATATATATTATATATATATATATATATATATATATATTAAAAAAAAAATATATATTATATATATATATATATATATATATATATATATATATATATATATATATATATATATATATATAAAATATATATATATATATATATATATATATATATATATTAAATATATATATATATATATATATATATATATATATATATATATATATATATATATATATATATATATATATGAGTAAATAGTTATAATAGCTTTTGGGAATATGTGTGATGGTAGAGTAGCATTGTGGGATTTCTATGTGTGATAGCTAATGTGCTAGTCACATTTCTATTGTATATGTGGATATACATATACATTCATATGTGAACAGTGATACATATTCTATATATGGTTTTGGGCCTATGTTGTGTCTGTTAGACTAGTGAGAGCTTGGTTAGGCTGTTTAGTCTTGATTAGGCCTAGAATAGACTAGTTAAGACTAATTAGACTTGTTAGGCCTAGTTTGACCATAGTTGACCTAGGTTTGACTTCTTGGTTGACCATGGTTGACCAAGAGTTGACTTAACCTAGATTCATGTAGAATGTATTGTAGTGTTTTATTTTACCATTCTGGACTTGTTGTGACTTGTGCTGTTCTGATTAGGAGCCAGACACCTCTCCTCGGACAGTACATTTCAGTTGGACACTCAGATAGCAGGCGAGTACATTCGCTGATCATTTCATATCATGTTTAGGATTATATTTCCTGCTTTAGACTATCTTACTTGATGCTGACACGTTGGTAACACGGATTGGTGCTATATGGATCCCTTCATGAGATGTTATCCCTCTTGGGAGCATCGGATACTTTTGTCTCGTGTGTTTCACTTACATCACGATATGAAATGATCAGCGAATGTAGTGGTATTCGAACTAGAATATCTCTGCAGCCTGCAGTAGGATTAGGAAATTTTGAAGGTACTCAATCACATTAGGAAAAACTTTTTATCAGATTCCGTATATCTAAATTTTGCTGCTTATTGTCTTCCTTTGAATTTAAACTGTCCTCCCTTGATATTTCGACTCATTCTCAGCAACTGTTCTTTTTGATCTGTCTCCAGGATGGTTGAGACGAGATCACATCGCCAGGGCCAGGGGGACGCCGATGAGAGGTCTGCCACCTCACATACTCAGCAGCCAGCCCCTGGTACCGCAGCCCCAGTCATGCCAGCTGGGGTAGGTATTTTAGCTGCTTTCGGAGGAGCCCCTCCACCTGTGAGGCATGAGCCGAGTCCGATGATTCCGGATGTGCTTCAGTAGCAGCAGCAGCAGCCACCTACGGGGACAGTTGACGCCGTTCAGCTGTTAGCTTTCTTCCGACAGTACATGGAGGGTCAGCAGACCCAGCAGCAGAGACACACAGCAGAGCTTACAATAGGCATTGAGCTGGCAGTGACTGCAGTAGAGAGAGTCATAGCTCAGCAAACGGCAGCTCCGCAGCCGCACCAGCTACGGGAGAAGGGCATCCAAGATTTTCAGAAGATGCACCCGAGAGACTTCCGAGGGACAGAGGGGATCTTGTATGCCGATGAGTGGATTGAGCACATGGAGGAGGTATTCAGGTTGGCTGAGATCCCGACGAGGCTCCAGATTAAGGCAGCGGCCAGCATGATGCAGGATCTGGCCCGTACATGATACTAGACCGACCCGAGGGTTGGTACAGCAAGACAGACTTGGGCAACATTCAAGAAGCTGTTTAAGGAGAAGTTTTTTCCGGACGCAGTGCTGGAAGCCCTCGAGACTCAGTTCGAGGCCCTAGTCCAGGGGAACCAGTCTGTGGAGGAGTATGCATGAGAGTTCTGTCGCCTGGGCAGATTTGTAGAGGGCTTGACGGAGGCGACGAAGGCCCGGAGGTTTCGGAAGGGCTTGGTAAAGGAGGTCAAGTCCGACACCAAGAATGCCCGCAGTGCTACATTTGAGGAGATCCTGGAGGACGTGCTAGCTGCAGAGGATGATCTTGAGCTTAGGCTCAAGAGGGGGCGAGACTCCCAGGGAGGCAGCAGTAGTGGAGGACCGGCCAAGAGGCCGCACTTTCAGCAGCAGCACCAGCAGCAGAGGTTCCAGCCGCAGTAGTTTCAGCAGCCGAGGCATCAGCCAGTGCAGCATCAGCAGCAGAGGGTGCAGCAGCAGGCACCGAGGCAGCAGGCCACCCCCTATACTTATTGTAAGAAGCCAGGGCACGGGTAGAACGAGTGTAGGAAGAGGCTAGGCAGGTGCCTACTCTGTGGGGCAGCAGACCATCAGCTGAGGGAGTGCCCTATATTCTCGGGACGTTCAGGGCAGGGAGCAGGAGCAGGAGCCAAGGCTCCAGCAGGACAGCAGCAGAAGGGACCATTGTCGACTCAGCAGCAATGGTTCGTATAGCACCAACAGCAGGCCAGAGGAGGGCAGCAGGGGCGAGCTTTCGCCATGGCAGCTAAGGATAAAAAGGCGATAGGAGAGCTGATCGCAGGTTCGGTTTTTTTCGACTCCAGACCAGCTTTTGCATTATTCGATTTCGGTGCTTTGCATAGCTTCATATCTGTATCATTTATGATTAGACACGATATCATAGCTGAATCGTTGCCTAGGACTTACAAGATCACGACCGGGGGTGGCATTATCCTCGTACGTGATGTTTGTAAGGGACGGAGTGTTGTTTTGGGAGGCCGTGAGTTGGAGGTGAGCCTGCTCGTAATACCATTGCCGAACTACGATATAGTACTCGGTATGGATTGGTTGAGCAGGCACCACGCCAGCATTGATTACAGAGAGGGTAGAGTTCTCTTCAGAGTGCTGGGGGAGCCAGAGTTCGAGTACTTCAGACGTCAGGCGGAGCAGAGCAGCGAAGTTTTCTGTGGAGTCTCGGATGAGGAGCAGACGATTCCACACCCCTTGATAGCAGAGTATATGGATGTTTTTTCAGAGAAGTTGCCAGGATTGCTACCAGACAGAGACATTGAGTTTTCGATAGACTTGGTTTTAGAAGCGGAACCCATCTCTCAGTATGTATATCGGGTGAACAACAGTGAGTTGGTGGAGCTGAAGAAGCAGGTGGATGAGCTGCAGGACAAGGGCTTCATCCGTTCCAGTTCGTCGCCATGGGGTGCGCCAGTATTGTTTGTACCGAAGAAGGATGGGTCAGTACGGATGTGTATTGACTATAGGGCACTCAACAACCTCACGATCAAGAACAGATACCCATTGTCGCGGATCGACGATCTTTTTGACCAGTTGAGCGGAGCTCGAGTATTTTCCAAGATTGATCTGAGGTCGGGATATCACCAGGTGAAGGTAAAGAGAGAGGATATTCCCAAGACCGCTTTCAGGACGCGGTACGGGCAGTTTGAGTTTTTGGTTATGCCGTTTGGGCTAACTAATGCACCAGCAGTGTTTATGAACCTAAAGAACAAGGTGTTCCACCAGTACTTGGACAAGTTCGTGGTGGTGTTCATTGACGACATCTTGGTGTATTCCAAGACCGAGAAGGAGCACGAGGAGCATCTGCGGATAGTGCTGGAGACTCTCAGGAGGGAGCAGCTCTATGGAAAGCTCTCCAAGTGTGAGTTCTTCTTGGACCGGGTTGACTTTTTGGGGCATGTGGTGACTGGAGATGGTATCTTAGTTGACCCCAAGAAGATCGTAGCAGTTGAGGCATGGCCAGCACCAACTTCAGTGGCAGAGATCAGGAGCTTCCTGGGGCTGGTAGGATATTATCGAAGATTTGTGCAGGATTTCTCCCGGGTTGCAGAGCCATTGACTCGGTTGACCCGGAAGGATACTGAGTATGTTTGGTCAGAGGAGTGTCAGACTGCTTTTGATGAGTTGAAGAAGCGGCTTACGACAGCTCCGATTCTGACATTGCCTTCAGGATCAGGGGGTTTTACTATTTATAGTAACGCTTCAGGGAAGGGGCTGGGTTGTGTCTTGCAGCAGCATGGGAAGGTGATTGCCTACGCTTCTAGGCAATTACGTCCCCATGAGAAGAAATACCCTACCCACGACCTGGAGCTGGCAGCAGTGATATTTGCTTTGAAGTTGTGGAAGCACTAACTGTATGGAGAGAGGGTGGAGATCTTCACAGATCACAATAGCTTAAAGTATGTGTTCACTCAGAAGGAGCTGAACATGAGGCAGCGCAGATAGCTAGAGTTGATAAAGGACTTTGACATCTCACTTCAGTATCACTCGGGGAAGGCCAACGTGGTTGCCGATGCCTTGAGTAGGTATCCGACAGCCATGTGTTTGACTATGGACCGTCACTTGCTTGCTAATTTGGAGAGCCTGGGGATTGAGGTGATCGTGCCTGGAGTTCAGATGCAGTTATGGGGCCTGCAGATTCAGTCAGACATGGTGGAGAGGATCAAGTCAGAACAGTTTGAGGACGTTGCTCTGCGGTGTCTCCGAGAGCAGGTTCAAGCAGGATTGGTGGATGGCAAGTTTTCTCTTGCAGAGGATGGTGCCTTGAGGCACGGTTCTAGGTTATGTGTGCCCAGCAGAGAGCTCAGGGAGCAGGTTTTGCAGGAGGCCCACAGATCTCAGTACTCTATACACCCTTGTGCCAATAAGATGTACCGAGATCTAAGAAAGCATGTTTGGTGGTCCGGGATGAAGCGGGAGGTGGCTCGCTTTGTAGCTAGGTGCTTGGTCTGTCAGCAGGTCAAGGCAGAGGGGCATAGGCCCGGTGGATTATTGCAGCCGCTGCCCATTCCCGAGTGGAAGTGGGAGCATATCACTATAGATTTCGTATCAGGATTGCCGCGTACACTAGGAGGGAAAGATGAGATTTGGGTCATCGATGACAGGTTGACCAAATCGGCCCAATTCTTGCCATTCAAGGTGGGTACGTCTACAGAGAGGCTTGCGGAGATGTACATGCGGCAAATAGTCTGGATTCACGGGGTTCCGGTCAGCATCATCTCGGATCGGGATAGTCGCTTTACTTTCCATTTCTGGAGGAGTCTGCAGATTAGCTTGGGCACTCAGCTCAAGTTTAGTACTGCATACTACCCCCAAACGGACGGACAGTCAGAGAGGACTATTCAGACGCTCGAGGATATGCTACGGACGTGCGTCTTGGACTTTGGAGGTTCCTGGGAGGATCATCTACATTTGGTGGAGTTTACTTACAACAACAGTTTCCAGGCCAGCATCGAAATGTCACCTTTCGAGGCTCTGTACGGGCGTAGGTGTCGTACGCCCTTATCTTAGGATGATGTTGGTGAGCGAGCTTTACTGGGGCCAGAGATGGTTGTTGACGCAGCCGAGAAGGTGAAGCTCATCAGGGACAGACTTCACGTGGCACAGGACAGACATCGGCACTGGGCCGATAGCCATCGGATTCCCCCTATAAGTAATCTCCTCAAAGTTAGGACTAGCCTCCTTTAGGAAGTTCTCAAGTTTAAGAAAGAGGTATGCTCCAACTTCAATAATTCCTAGAAATTCCTATTTAATTCCTTTTTCTCCCAAATCAATTGTATTAGGCTCTAAATTTTTTCTACTTGCTGTTGGTATTGAGAAATTTCAGGGGAAAAACAATTTGGGAGAGTTTTGGTGGCTTGAGGATCCATTTTCATTTGGGGCTTTTTGAGCTTTTGTAACCCATAGATAAATTCAAATCCACACCATAAAATACTATTTTTATTGCACATTCAGGAAGCCCTAGGCCTACCCTAACTGTAGGTATAGCTAACCCTAGGTTTTGAGTCCAATACGTGTCCGTATCGGACACGTATCAGTCCATGTATATAGGTGTTTGATGAAATACCCCAAAGGGCATTTCGATTTGTTTTCTGAAATATTTCTAAATAGGAAATTAGGGTTTAGTATTGCTTATGGGTTTCTGGTATTCTGAGTTGGTTTTGGCGTCGTATCGGGTTGCGCAGGACATGGGAACACGCGGTTGCACCATACGCACGCGAGCAGGTTGCTACCCCTGCTGTTCGTGGTCTCTTGTGTATAGCATACGACACATGGACACGAAATATTTGACACACGTGTTGGGGCAACCACTGACACGGGGTTCCCCAAGTGACATAACCTATCGTGTCGTGTCGGACATGGTATCACGCGTGCATTGTGCGTGTACTGTGCGTGTGCAGTGTATTAATATGTTCACTGTTAAATTCAGTTGATTAATGTTTAAATTCATGTTTTATTTGCTAAATTAAACCCTATACATGATTAATGATCTATGGTTAATTAAGTTTACATGTTAGTTTAGGGGTTGGATGGAATAATTGAATTCGAAATTGGGTTAAATGGCAATACACTGATACTCATTACTGATACATTATTTTTTTTCAAATTCTAAGCTGTTAATCCTATTCAATAGATGTTTTTTATTGTCAAATGTTTTCCACAATAACTGTTGTTCATGTTTAGCTTAAAATTTACATTCGAATTAGACTTTTGTTTGTGAATGGGATTTGGCAATGTGTTGGATTAGAAAATTATGAAAACTGGGAAATTGGTTTCCCTTCCCTTCTTCATACTGAGATTAAATGAATGAGTTATTCATTGGTTAACTGATTTCATGATTGGTTCAATGTATATTTGAATTAGGCTTTTTGGTTGAGAATGAGATTTTGACAATTGTGTTGATTTTCGAAATTTGCTGAAACTGAGAATGGTTTCTTCTCAAACCTGAACTGAATTCCCTTCCTATTTAAACTGAGTTTGAATGGTTTAATTCCTAAAACCTGAGATTTTATCCTTCCTCAATGAACTGAAATGTGTGTGATTCCTGAGAATGGGAATAAACTAGCAGTGATCTTGAGTTCACATGTGAAGTTTCTTGAGAATTCCTAATAGGTGTAATGTTGATTTAGTTCATTAACAGTAGATTATTCAACCTGGGAACACTTGGGTAATTTCTGAATGATTGAACTGCCACCTTTAACTGTAATATTTTCCAGTTTGATGCACACTAAATTCCTATTTTTCCATTTCCTGATTTCCAATAGTAGTGCACTGATTCCTCTAGTAACTCACTAAATACCTATTTTTTCCAACATTGGTCACTGATTTTCTATTCCTATTACCTAGGACTGATTTTCCATAGACACTGCTACACTGTTTTATATTGACACTTGTACACAGGTTCTAGCCTCACTGATTTCAGGATTTTCCACACACCCTCATGTCATGACACACACACTCACATGCCTATCATACACTCTTGTACTCTCATCACACACACACTTAGACACATACATGTGTCTTTCCTATTCTCTATACATATGTACATATATATGTATTTGAGATGTATATATATATAGGTATCCTATATAATATATCAATGTGTGTGTACTATTATATATATTAGATATATATAAAATGTGTGATATATTATAGGTAGCCTATATGCTCATGTGTATTTCTATATTAGATTATATAAATATATCTATGAGTGTATTATATATTAGATATATTTTGACTTGTGTATATGTGATATGGTTTGGGTTATAGGCATGATATAGCCTATGGCCTATGGGTGCGTTTGTTTGCCTAGTGAGTCTAGATTGGACTTGTATAGCCTTGTTAGACCTAGAACAGACTTGCTAGACTAGTATAGACTTGTTGACTTAGGTTTGACCTAGTTGACCTAGTTTGACTTTTAGGGTTGACCAGAGTTGACCAAAAGTTGACTTTGGTCTAGATTGACCTAGATTCATGTAGAATGTATTGACTTGCATCTTATTATTATTTTAGACTCATAGTGACTTGTACTGTTCTATAGGAGACAGATACCACTCCTCGGACAGTACTTTCATCTTGGACATTCAGATAGCAGGCGAGTACATTCTCTGATCTTTTCATACCTGTCTGGAACTATATTCTTGCTCTAGATTACTTTACTTGATGCTGACACGTATCTTCACGGATTAGTACTATATGGATCCTTTCCTGAGATGTTATCCCTCTACGGGTGCATCGAGTATCTCATGTTCATGTACTTTATCATGTGCATCAGGTACTCCTTGTACTCGTACTAGTTCATATATTTACATTTTCTCATGTGCTTTCATGTACTATCATGTGCCTCATGTACTACTCATTACATGAGTTCACGTATCTTTAGCTGTATTCATGTGCCAATAATGTAACTTGAATGGATTCTTGTTTATTGATTGGGGCGGGGTGAGTAGAATTGGTTATGTGATCATTATCTCCAGTAGGTATTCATGTGCTTCTTAGTTGTATTCATGTGCTCCTAAGCCGTTTACATAACCATATTGTACTCTAAATCACTTAGTCACTTACAGTCTTTACTTATCATGTATTTACTTTCAGTTACAAAATATCTCCTGTTTTCCCGTACTTCCTTTTCAGTATTTCCTGTATTTTACTCTATTGCATGCTTTATACTTCTAACCTGTTATGAACTGTTTTGAGAGATATGTGCTCGATCCCGTCCTGATTGGACCTGTTGAAAATTTTATAGAGGACGAAGAGGAGGCCTGCTTAGATACTTTCTATGGGACAGCCTTAGAGGACACTTGCGATCCGGACTTCCAGTCGGATCCCTTAGCTGTAGAGACTGTTGCTCCATAGATATCTTTATCTTATTTTATAGTATTGGAGATTGAGTTGTATATTTGTATATGTATTATTTCTTGATGTTAGTGGAGTTTATCTAGACACTTAGCTTTCTCTCTATTTATATTTTCTGTGGATTTGGATCTTGCATCTTTTATATCATTCTATCTTATCGTATTCTACCTTAGATGTGATTGAGATATACTCTGTTATGTCATCCCTATTCGGGGAGTATAACTGTTTATTACCTTAAACTGTTAGATGTTGTGACCTAGGACAGCGTTCTACCGCCGACATTGTGGCGTAGGCTGGACGTACCCACGTCTCGTGCCCTTACTCTAGGGTGCAGGTCGTGACACGTTTTTACTGGTGGCCCATACAGGTCTAGGTTGGAAATGTAGTGGTATTCGAACTAGAATATCGCTGCAGCCTGCATTAGGAATTAGTATACTTTTGAGGGTACTCAATCACACTAGGAAAACTCTTAATCAGATTCATTTTATCTAAATTTCCTGTTTATTGTCTTCCCTTGAGTATAAACTGTCATTCTTTGAATTTTTGCTTCATTCTCAGAAATTGTTTCTTATTTTGATCTGTCTCCATGATGGTTATGGAGACGCGATCTCATCGCTCCGATTTGGGGGATACTATCGAGAGGCTGGCCACCTCTTGTCCTGTTCATCAGGGCCTCAAGACCGCAGCTCCTGTTGTGCCGACTCAGGTTGGCATTTCTGCTATATTGGAGGTGCACCTCTGTCTGTACAGAGACTTTTCCCGTCATTCTCTATTTCTTTCAGCAGCAGCGGTTCGTATAACATCAGCAGCAAAGAGGGCAGCAGGCACCCCGTCAGCAACAGGTAGTCATTTGTGCCTTCTGCAAGAAGCCGGGGCATATGATCCATGAGTGCAGGAAGAAGCTAGACAAGTGCCTACTTTGTGGTGCGGGGGATCACCAGTTGAGGGATTGCCCTGGGGCTTTTGGACGTGGAGCTCAGGGAGGTGGAGCCAAGGCTCCAGCAGGCCAGCTGAAGGGGACATTGCCGACCCAGCAGCAGAGGTTCCATCAGCACCAGCAGCAGGTACGAGGTGGACAGCAGGGGCAAGCTTTCGCCATGGCGGCTAAGGATGCAGAGGCCGTAGGGGAGCTGATAGCAGGTTCGGTTCTTCTCGACTCCCTCCAACATTTGCACTCTTTGATTTTGGGGCTTCCCACAGCTTTGTGTCAGTATCGTATGCTATTAGATACAGTCTGGTTTCTAAACCATTGTCTAGGACCTGCAAGATCACGACCGGGGGTGGGGTCATCCTCGTGAGTGATGTTTGCAGAGGGCGGAGCGTTATGTTAGGAGACCGAGAGTTAGGAGTGAGTCTACTCGTCATGCCACTACCGAACTATGACATTGTATTAGGTATGGACTGGCTGAGTAGACACCACGCCCGCATTGATTGTCGAGGGGGGTAGAGTTTTGTTTGGGGTACCAGGAGAGCCAGAGTTTGAGTATACCCGATGGCAGGCAGAGCAGAACAGTGGCGTCTTCTGTGGAGCATCAGTTGAGGAGCAGGTGGCTCCGTATCCCTTGATCGTAGAGTTTATGGACGTATTTCTGGAGGAGTTGCCAGGGCTTCCACTGGACAAGGATGTAGAGTTCTCGATAGACTTGGTTCCCGACGCGGAACCGATTTCTCAGCATGTCTATCGAGTGAACAACAGTGAATTGGTGGAGCTGAAGAAGCAGGTGGATGAGCTGCAGGACAAAGGCTTCATTCGATCGAGTTCTTCACCTTGGGGTGCACCGTTACTCTTCGTACCCAAGAAGGATGGGTCGGTACGGATGTGTATCGACTACAGGGCACTTAACAACCTGACGATTAAGAACAGATACCCACTGTCACAGATCGTTGATCTCTTTGATCAGTTGAGCGAAGCTCGGGTGTTCTCCAAGATTGATTTGAGGTCAGGTTATCACCAGGTGAAGGTGAAGAGGGAGGATATTCCCAAGACCGCTTTTAGGACGCGGTACGGGCAGTTTAAGTTTTTGGTTATGCCGTTTGGGCTGACCAATGCACCAGTAGTGTTTATGAACTTAATGAACAAGGTGTTCCACCAGTACTTGGACAAGTTCGTGGTGGTATTCATTGATGATATCCTGGTGTATTCGAAGACAGATAAAGAGCACGAGGAGCACTTGAGAGTGGTTCTGGAGACACTCAGGAGGGAGAGATTGTATGGCAAGCTCTTGAAGTGCGAGTTCTTCCTAGACAGCGTTGACTTCTTGGGTCATGTGGTGACTGGAGATGGTATCTCAGTGGACCCGAAGAAGATCACAGCAGTTGAGGCTTGGGCAGCGCCGACTTCAGTGGCAAAGATTAGGAGTTTCCTGGGGCTGGCAGGATATTATAGGAGATTTGTGCAGGATTTCTTTCGGATTGCAGAGCCGTTGACTCGGTTGACCCAGAAGGATGCTGAGTATGTTTGGTCAGAGGAGTGTCAGGCAGCCTTTGATAAGTTGAAGAAGCGGCTTACGACAGCTCCGATTCTGACATTGCCTTCAGGATCAGGTGGATTCACTATTTATAGTGATGCTTCCGGGAAGGGGCTGGGTTGTGTCTTGCAGCAGCATGGGAAGGTGATTGCCTATGCTTCCAGGAAATTACGTCCCCATGAGAAGAACAACCCTACCCATGACCTGGAGCTGGCAGCGGTGATTTTTGCTCTAAAGTTGTGGAAGCACTATCTGTATGGCGAGAGGGTGGAGATTTTCATAGATCACAAGAGCTTGAAGTATGTGTTTACACAGAAAGAGCTCAACATGAGGCAGCGCAGGTGGCTAGAGTTGATAAAGGACTTTGACACTTCAGGATCACTCGGGAAAGGCCAACGTGGTTGTCGATGCCTTGAATAGGTATCCGACAGCTATGTGTTTGACCATGGACCGTCACTTGCTTGTTGATTTGGAGAGCCTGGGGATTGAGGTGATCGTGCCTGGAGTTCAGATGCAGTTATGGGGCCTGCAGATTCAGTCAGACTTGGTGGAGAGGATCAAGTCGGCACAGTTTGAGAACGTTGCTCTGCGGTGTCTCCGAGAGCAGGTTCGAGCAGGATTGGTGGATGGCGAGTTTTCTCTTGCAGAGGATGGTGCCTTGAGGCACGGTTCAGGTTATGTGTGCCCAGCGGAGAGCTCAGGGAGCAGGTTTTACAGGAGGCCCACAGATTTCAGTACTCTATACACCCTGGTGCCAACAAGATGTACCGAGATCTGAGAAAGCATGTTTGGTGGTCCGGGATGAAGCGGGAGGTGGCTCGCTTCGTAGCTAGGTGCTTGGTCTGTCAGCAGGTCAAGGCAGAGAGGCAGAGGCCCGGTGGATTATTGCAGCCGCTGTCCATTCCCGAGTAGAAGTGGGAGCATATCACTATGGATTTCGTATCAGGATTGTCGCGTACACCAGGAGGGAAAGACGTGATTTGGGTCATCGTTGACATGTTGACCAAATCGGTCCACTTCTTGCCATTCAAGGTCGGTATGTCTACAGAGAGGCTTGCAGAGATGTACATACGGCAGATAGTCAGGATTCACGGGGTTCTGGTCAGCATCATCTCGGATCGGGATAGTCGCTTTACTTCCTATTTCTGGAGGAGTCTGCAGATTAGCTTGGGCACTCAGCTCAAGTTTAGTACTGCATACCACCCCCAGACGGACGGACAGTCAGAGAGGACTATTCAGACGCTCGAAGATATGCTGTGGACGTGCGTCTTGGACTTTGGAGGTTCCTGGGAGGATCATCTACATTTGGTGGAGTTTGCTTACAACAACAGTTTCCAGGCCAGCATCGAGATGTCACCTTTCGAGGCTCTGTACGGGCGTAGGTGTCGTACGCCCTTATCTTGGGATGATGTTGGTGAACGAGCTTTACTGGGGCCAGAGATGGTTGTTGACGCAGCCGAGAAGGTAAAGCTCATCAGGGACAAACTTCGCGTGGCGCAGGACAGACATCGGCACTGGGCCGATAGCCACCGGAGGCCCTTGGAGTTTGAGGTACAGATTAGAGTAGGATTAGATTTAGGTTTGTTTATTGTATTTTGATTGATCATGTTTGTTTATCATAGTTAATTTGAGACCTTGCTTGTGATTAGGTCGGAGATCAGGTTTTTTTGAGGATATCTCCGACTCGTGGTACGATACGTTTTGGTGGAGGCGGGAAGCTTAGCCGCGCTTCATCAGCCCTTTCGTTATCAGCTGGAGAGTCGACGACGTGGCTTACAGGCTAGACTTGCCACCTGCACTAGTGGGTGTCCACAACGTATTCCATGTATCACAGTTGAGACGGTACATGGCTGACCCTAGCCATGTGCTTGATCATTCGGAGATTGAGGTTGGGCCTTCTCTCAGCTATCCAGAGCAGCCAGTAGAGATTCTGGATCGACGGGAGAGGGTTCTGAGGAACCAGGTGATACCCTTGGTACACATCGCATGGAGGCATCATTCTCCAGGAGAGTCTACCTGGGAGCGGGAGGATGAGATGCGCGAGCGTTACCCATATCTTTTTGGACCGTGAGGTATACTTTCTATCCTTCTCATCAGTTGCATTTTGCCTTTCAATTTCGAGGACAAAATTTTTTTTAAGGGGGGTAGATTTGTCACTACCACAATTCTAGTTTGAGGGTATTTTTGTCATTTTTAAATAATTTGAATTTAATATATTTATTAGGAATTTAAAATGAATTATTTGAATGGTGTGATTTAAATACTAGTTTATTTATTGCTATATGATTTTGGTTAGCCTAACCTAGATTGGACCTAACCTAGATTAGCCATAACTAGTTTAGTTAGCCACTTTAAGAATTAGTTAGTATTGGTTAAGTGGTTTGAGTCATGTTTAGCTAAGAGGGTGGTTTGCAACTTAACTAGGAAAGAGCCCTAGATTTTAGGCCACACATTAGCCTTGATTTATTGCTAGCCATTAGATGAAACCTAAAAACCCTAACCCTAACTAAAGTGGCCAGCCAAGACCCCCCTTGCCTATATAATATTATTTTGGAAAGTTGTGCCTCTTTCCATTAGTTCATCATTTTCCCTAAGAACTAGGTGAGCCTTTATTTATTTTTCTTTATAGTTTAATCAATAGAACTCTATTTTCATTGGAATTTCTTCCATAGTGTTCTAATCTCTGTTCTCCTGCTGTTTGTGGAGTCAAATCTCAGATTTGAATCAATTTGAAGGATTTGGGTGGCTTTTGAAGAACTCCTTGGAAGAGACTTTTTGTGTTGAAGAACACCATAGGTAAATTCCTATCCACCCGTTAAAACTAGGTTTTCCTTGCATAAATACCTAGCCTAGGTGTCCTGGTCCTATAGGAATAGAGTTTGTGAAATTTTGTGTCCTATATGTGTCCGTATCGGACACGTATCAGCACTGTGCGCAGATGTTCGACGAAATGCCACAAAGGACATTTCGATCGAGTTTTCGTGATGTGTTTGAATAGGAATTCGTGTCTTGGTGTCGCTTATGGGATTCTAAGTGACTGAGGTATTTTCTGTGTCGTGTCGTGTCGATTTAGACACGTGCACACGCGGGGTGCACCACGCACGCGCGGGTAGCTTTCCCCTGCTACCAGCGTACTCGTGCTTAGTGTACAGAGCACGTGGACACGTGTGGCTGGACGTGAAGCAAGGGGCAATGACTGTCGTATCATCCTCGAGGTTTCGTGTCCTAAGAACGTGTGTCGGGTGCGTGCGGACACGTGCACTGGTCACGCGAGCTCGTGCAGGCTCGTGTGTGCGTGTGATTGTTTTGGACACTCGTGTGTCCTATTTTAGGATACTGTTTTGTGCATGTGACACCTACTGATATACCCTAGCTATTATCTACCTATTGTTCTTCATAAATTGGTAATTAGAAGTATGAAATCGAATATGGATTGGGTAATTTCAGTCGACTGATACTCAGTATCAGTGACTGTGCACTGTTCTTTCTTTTTCTGTTTTAATTTCCTGTTACTAGTGACTAAATTGTATACTAAATTATATCCTAACATTCCCTAATCTCTGTTAGCTAATCATACATGCTAGAATAGGCCTTATAAATCGCAAATAGGATTTTGGCTTTGGGGTTGTTCATGATTAGCTCAATGTAATTTCCACATAACTGAGATGAACTCATTTCTGAGTTTGAACCATGATAGCTGATTAATAGCAGTAGCCTGAAGACTCATTTCCTGTTCATAAATTACAATATCCTGAGACATTGAATTCATTTCCCAGTTTCAGTTTTGAATAAGATTCTAATTGAATGTTTACTATTGTTAACCTGAGAAATTGATTAGTTGTTAACTGACTTTTCTATGTTAATTGATTCACTGATTAGAAAGAAAACCTGAAAAGTGAATTGGTTCCTTCCCATCTTTGCACTGTCACTGTTAACATATGGTATAAGTGAACCTACACTGTTTCCTGTAATTTTCTCACTATCACACAGGTTTTTCCCTTCATTAGCTCACTGTCTCTACATCCACACACATCATGCACACATTCACACTTTCCTGTCAACACATTCCTGTCACATGTTTTCAGTCCACACACAAATACCCCCACACACACATGTCTACACATATATATCCACACACACACATATATGTATCCTCTATATGTATATATGTATCCTCTATATGTATATATATATATATATATATATATATATATATATATATATATATATATATATATATATTTTATATATATATATATATATATATATATATATATATATATATATATATATATATATATATATATATATATATATATATATATATTTCCTAACCTATGTGTATGTGCAATTTTATACTTATATACATATATATTTTTTTTTGTGAGTAAAATATATATATATATATATATATATATATATATATATATATATATATATATATATATATAAAATATATATATATATATATATATATATATATATATATATATATATATATATATATATATATATATATATATGTGAGTAGATAGTTATAATAGCTTTTGGGAATATGTGTGATGGTAGAGTAGCATTATGGGATTTCTATGTGTGATAGCTAATGTGCTAGGCACATTTCTATTGTATATGTGGATATACATATACATTCATATGTGAACAGTGATACATATTCTATATATGGTTTTGGGCCTATGTTGTTTCTGTTAGACTAGTGAGAGCTTGGTTAGGCTGTTTAGTCTTGATTAGGCCTAGAATAGACTAGTTAAGACTAATTAGACTTGTTAGACCTAGTTTGACTATAGTTGACATAGGTTTGACTTCTTGGTTGACCAGGGTTGACCAAGAGTTGACTTGGCCTAGATTGACCTAGATTCATGTAGAATGCATTGTAGTGCTTCATTTTACCATTCAGGACTTGTTGTGACTTGTGCTGTTCTGATTAGGAGCCAGACACCTCTCCTCGGACAGTACATTTCAGTTGGACACTCAGATAGCAGGCGAGTACATTCTCTGATCATTTCATATCATGTTTAGGATTATATTTCTTGCTTTAGACTATCTTACTTGATGCTGACACGTTGGTAACATGGATTGGTACTATATGGATCCCTTCATGAGATGTTATCCCTCTCGGGAGCATCGGATACTTTTGTCTCGTGTGTTTCACTTACATCACGTATCTCATGCTTCTATTATCATGAATCTTCGGGAATCAGCTAGTGACTCATGTACCCTCATGATCACCGAGCCTTCACGAATCAATTCATGAATCACCCTTTATGGGCAACGTAGTATAATCATGAATCTTAACGTAACTTGAATGGATCCTTGTGTATTGATTGGGGATGGGGGAGTATAAATGAACATGTGAATAAATCCAAGTAGTGTAATCATGAATCAATTCCAAGTAGTGTAATCATGAATCAGTCCTTAGCCATTCACATGTTTATCCAGTACTCTGAATCACTAGTACTGTCTCTCTTTTATATATATTATAGAATTTACTTACAGTCTCTATCTTACATTATGCTATTCTTCAGTTTCCTGTATTTTATTCTCTAGCATGATTATATTTCCTTTTCCTGTTATGACTTGTTGAGATGTATTGTGCTCGCTCATGTCCTGACTGGACCTGTTGAAATATTACAGAGGATGAGGACGAGGCTGGCTGCCCTACATATTATGGGGCTACCTTAGATGACAGTTGTGACTTGGACCAGCAGCCGGACCCACTAGCAGTGGATGACACTCTTCTAGACTAGGATTTTTTATTTACATTACTCTATGGATGACTGTATATATTGATACTTGGGATTTGTGATGTATTAGACACTTAGACTCTCTGTTTGTACTTGTGGATTTCTTTTCATTCAGCAGTATCTATCTATCTATTCTTCTATCTTATCTTTCTGCCTTAGTTGTGATTGAGTTAACATTCTGCTATATCACCCCCATTCGAGGAGTATAAACTGTTTAGCTTATATTGTTAGATGTTGTGACCTAGGACAGCGTTCAACCGTCGACACTGCGGTGTAGGCTGGACGTACCCACGTCTCGTGCCCTTACTTTAGGGTGCGGGTCGTGACAACTCGAAGGGAGAATGAAACTCAACTCTGAGAATACGTATCTCGATTAACTCACCAATGTATCTATTTATATACATATAGTTATATATATGAAATGTATATACACACACACACACACATATATATATACATAGAGAGAAAAAATCCAAATATATACACAAATAGTAGATAAAATAGGGTATAAACCCAACGACCACTCCCCGCAAGTCCAGAACCTAATTAACCTATTATAAACTCAGAAATTATAACTATAATCTCAGGAAATCAAATTATAAAAAAAATCAATTCGATATATATATATATATATATATATATATATATATATATATATGTGTGTGTGTGTGTGTGTGTATATATATTCGAAACCCGAAAACTCAACTCGAGACCCAAATGACAAAATACCCAATTAGAACCTGCGAAACTTGACAAAAACGAAGATGTCTATGTGTGTGACGTACTCGGGTACTCACAAAGTCGAACCCGTGTCCGTATTGTGTCCACGGAGTGCGTATCAAAAAACCGGATACGCACGTTGGAACATGTACGTGCACGTGCATTTTCGCTCAATTGAGCGTCACACGCACAACGAAAAGCCTCGTGCTCGTGCACATAGCTAGGTAGGGTCGCGGGCTAGGTCTAGGATACACTGACACGACACCACATCGTGTCTATGCGACACAGGACACGCGGATCCGGCACGACCTATGCGCGCGCACGCGTGCGTGCACGTGGGCGCGTGTCGAGCCACGTGGCTCGCGATTCGAGCCACGCCGTGTCTCGAGATTGAGTCAGTGGGTAGCCCAAGTATAGGGTTTCGGGCTCGTGCTCCTGGAATGGGTCCTCGTCGCATTTTATTCGCATACGAAGGCCGTTTCAGCGGTACTTTTCAACCCCGTGCACGGTACTGGCTGAACCGTGCGCGTTGGATTTCTCCGCGCACGCTTCACAAAACATCGTAAAATTTTAGGAGCATGTGGGTAGAGGTTGCCCCCACGCGTCCATAAAATTTCATACGAAACGGAGCTTTTTGCGTCGAGTTATGATGCACAGACAGCAGGACATGCACGGGCCTCGTGCACGCGTGTCCGTGTCCGATTCGGACACTGAAATCGTGTCGAATCAAGATCCGTCTTCACGAAAGTTATTACAAATAATATTAGCAAGGAATTCATGAAAACAGAATCGAAAAATAACAATTTTAAGTTCTAAGCGGCATTTCATCGAACACGTGTTCCATAGGACCGACACGTGTCCGATACGCTATCAAACGAAATCACAAACCTACCAAACTTCATGCACAGGTCTGGGTACCTATATGGATGCATCTATGAAGAAAAAATGAAATTAACAAGTGTTTAAAGAGATTTACCTATTGAGTGTCAAAACTCAATGAAACGAGCCTCCAAAACACGTCGATGCCACCTATTGAGTGTCAAAACTCAATGAAACGAGCCTCCAAAACACGTCGATGCCGCTTTCCTCCAGTCAAACGCCTCCAATCCCTCGCTAGTAAGTCTCCAACACACTTCGTTTGGAAGGATTTGGGTGGAAAACGAGAGAATGGAGCCTTTGGAAGAGAAGGAAAAAAACTAGGGTTTTGAATTTGTGACGGCTACTAGTTTCTCACAAATGAAAAGGGGGGCTGCTATGTTTGGCCGGCCAAGCATAGGGGGTATTAGGGTTAGGGTTTAGTCATGGGCCAAGCACTCCTCAAGTTGCTAAAAAGCCCATTGACAAAAAGACTTAAAGGCCTAATAAAAAATAGCTAAAAATGAATTAAATGATTCTTAAAAAAAGGTAATAATTCTAAATTAAATCTAAAAAGCCAATAATAAATTTAATTACATTATTAGACTTCTAATCAAGGTTGACTAAGGTTATACCACCTTCTACTACCAAAACACTAATCAAAGGCACACACCAATCAATTTAATTAATAAAAAATAAAAAAATTCAAATTAGCACATAATGACTAGAATACCCTTAATTAGAAAATTGAGTGTGACAAATCTACCCTCCTTAAAATAATTTTGTCCTCGAAATTAAGGTGGCCGTACTCTTTCTAGGTCAAACCCCCAACAATCATAGTCTTAAGAAAACTTATCTAAATCATGCAGTTGGAAAGATATCATACAGGATTATGGCGGGTTATACCAGTCTGAGGTCTCATCATCTAGCCATTATAGTCATACTAGATCAAAAGTAGTCATAAGGTATCAAAATATACAAACAATATAGTAGGGTACAGTAATCATCAAGACATGATAAGGTATAGGTCAAGAACTCACCTCTACTAGGTCTGGTAGCTGGAACTCTCTCCTGGAGATATGCCTCGACTAGGGGTAGGTGCAGTAGAAAAATGTAGCATCATGTGTCCAGCTAACCCACATAATAGGCACAATCCTAGTTTCTTCCTACAGTCCTTCCATACATGCCCAAGCTTCTTACAGAAGGCACAGGTAGGTAATCGCTCAACTGGCCTCTGCTGGACAGGAATCTGAACTGGATAAGCTGGTCTAGGCTGGGAACCGGGGTACTCCTGAGGCTCTGGGTATATACTGCTCCTCACCCTCTTGGGGCTAGGCTCTCCCCTCAAATGCATATAATCCCACAAATAGTTGGATACTGAGACTCTGCTCTCTCCTAAGCTTAGCCTGAAGTCTCTGTACCTCCCACACATCCTGAAAAAGTCTGTAAATCTGAGCCCCATCAGGAATGGCATAGGGTACCACTCCAGGAGGCAAAAGGAGGCCCTCAGTCTCTGGCTGAACTGCAGCCCTCTCCTGAAGGATAGACGATGGAGGAAAACTCTCCGGTGAGGCTGCTAACACCTCCTGAGCAATAGAAGGGGGAAGTAAAATCTCAATCTCATCCGGAACTGCAGCTGTGTACTGGGGACAGACTCTGGTCATGGATGCCATACTGGAAAAGATAAGGAAAACAATGAATCATCAGGCTGTAAGGAAGTCTATTATTCTATATAAAATCTGGTAATTATCAAAAATAATTGAAAATTAACTATATAGGGTTACTATTTCAAAGATGATCAAAATCGAAAGTTTAAAGCACGACTGTCAATAGCATGGAAATCCAATCACGATATATATAAAAGAAAATTTAGTCTCGATACGATCTAAGTTGATCAATATCTGGGTAAATCAAGATTTGGACAAGATGGAGAACAAGGTCATCGAAGTCTGAGCACGAGCATCCAAGGATGGAGATCTAGGTCACAATTAAATTAAATTCAATTGAGTATGACCCAGGATATTAATATGATAAGAAAAGATGACCAAAGTCGATTGGTCATGATCAAGGGAGTTAGGATTCAAAGATATTGAAAACCTTTAAAGAATAATTCAAAGATATAGAATAAGTCAATTTCCTCCTTTCGATAGGGAAAATAAAAGACAAGGTGTCATAGGAAAGTCAAGTTAATCATCTCTCTCTGATACCATCAAGCTTTTATAATCATCATTTACTAATCATATCTTTATCTCATAAGTCCAATTATGAAAATCAATATTTATATGACTACCACCAAGAATTCATACCCTTTTGTTATAAAGATTGGACCTTGTCATGATCATCATAGGCTCAATTCCTAAATTCCAAAGCATTACTCATGAAGCATACCCTTTTATTTATTAGCACTCAATACTAACCACTTAATCATCTTTAAATCCAAATTCTTTCACCTTGTCTTAAATTAGATCCGAAACCTCTAAATCAAGTTTTATGAAATCCTTGAACTTGTTCAAATTACTCTTCTCGTGTTATTCAATCTAAAACGACTAGGCCTTACAAAACTTATTCTCCATTATAAAATCAACCTTCATATTTCCTTCAACGTATAACCTCAAATATTATTCTCCTTAAATTTAAAATTTTTCTCAAAAATCTCTATATTTTCTATAACTCAAAAATCCTTGTGTTCTTTCTGTTCTTAACCATTTTCTTGCAATATCTTATTCAATTTCGTATTGACATCGAATACAGTTAAAATCTCTTCTCTATTACTAAATCCCTAAATTTAACATCATAACCTTAAAGTGAAACGTCTCAAGAATTAATAACCAAAATTTATCCAAGTCCTCAAAATTAAGTTAACCTCGAATATCCTCGTCAGTTAGGAAATACATCTATGAATTATTTATCTCCAATCTCTATGTGTGATCGTTTCTAATTGATAATATTGATCTCTTGATTTCATTCCCAATCTTTACCACATTTCTATTTCAAAATTCTATATCCAGGTCCATCATATTATACTCCTACCTAGATTATCATGAGATAACAAATTACGTCCTTTCCGAGCTAGATGATTTACGTCACTTTCTCGACCTTTCCAAGGTAAAGATATATAGAGATTCAAAGTTTCAAAGTGTAGATAAGAGAATTAGATACAAGATAGGTGATTGATGTAATTGGGACAAAGTTAACTAAGATAAAAAAAATGGTAATACAAGAAATAATGGCAAAAAAAGAAATAATGATAAAATTTGTTCTTGCTTATCTGTTCAAAAGGAATGAATCAATTTTAAGATATAATCTGATAACCATACACGTCTTCATGAAATCATGTTGCTAGAATTTTGCCACGCCAGTAAGCATAGCTGCAAAAGAAACAATAGATTCCGTAACTAAGGTATACATCCTATAATCATGTTATTTAGAATTCTTACCACGCCAACCAATATGGCTGCAAGAAAATCTAGATTCCATAACTAGGATAAGTATATCTAAATCAGGCTTTACGTCCTTGTCATGCTAGCCAGTATGACTGCGATAAATTCTAACTTCACAAATAAAGTAGACATTTATCTTTCTCACTATCCTTATCAAGTATGTTATCAGGTTATACCTTAAATTTCAAAAAATAATATATATATATATATATATATATATAAATACAAACTCAAAGTTATCAACTAATCATCAAGATTCAAAATTCAACAGTGAATCCATCAAAATAAAATTCAATAACAAGGAGTAATGGGTGAATCAAATGAGTAATGGATGAATCAAATCAAGGGAAAAGATTTCAAATTGAAGTTAAAACAAGATTCTCAAGGGTCGTCACAGGAATCTCTCAAGGAATTCTAACAGTGATTGCGTATCCTCTTATTCTAACACTTTACTTCATATACTCTATAGCAGGCTCGGAGTAGTACAACTAAGTCGTTGTACTACCACGACATCGCACTAATGCAAATCTGGACCTGTATGGGCCACAACTAAAAACGTGTCATGACCCGCACCCAGTGTAAGGGCACGAAAAGTGGGTACGTCCAGCCTACGCCGCAGTGTCGACGGTAGAACGTTGTCCTAGGTCACAACATCTAACATAATATGAATATGCTCCGAAATAAGAACAATATATAAAGTACAACTCAATCACCATATCTAAGATGGAATAGAAGCTAAGATAATCTCGATAGAGAGTCACAAATATGAATAATAAGTCTCGGTATAAACCACACCATAAACAATATCTCAATATAATCTCAAATATCTCATAAAGCTAGATAATAAGATAAGTCTAGACTAAGCTAATGGCAAGTCCTCAGTGACTACTGGATCCTCCTGAGGGTCCAGGTCACCTGTGTCAACTAGGCCTGCTCCATAGTAAGTATCGCAGTAATTCCATCATCTGTAATATTTTTAACAGGTCCAGTCAGAACAGGAACGAATACATATCTCTCACACAGTTCATAACATGAAAGGAAAATATGAACAAGCTATAGAATAATATATTTGAAATGCTGTAAAAAAAATAGTAGAGAGACTGTAAAAAGAAGAACATGATATAGTAGAAATAGATATACATGATATAGATAAGAAAACTGAACTAACTACGTGATTCAGAGCACATATTTGGTTATGTAAATCGGCTTAGGTTATACATGACTTAAATCTAATTTGGAGTTGTACATGATAATGGTGTAGATCACATAACCAAATAAATACTCCCCCTGCCCCAATCAGTACACAAGGATCTGTCCAGGTTATGTTATTGCACATAAAAGGTAGTGTCTCACATTGAGGATCAGTCCATATGAAACAACTGGTTTATACATGAAAAGCTCACATTGTCACACTCACTTATTCTAATTAGGAATATTTTAGTCATTGTACATTATTTTGAATTTATTTAAATTATTAATTAAATTAATTGTTGTGTAATTTGGATTGGTATTTTGGCAGGACCAAGATGGTATAACCTTAGTCAACCTTGATTATAAGCCTAATAATGTAATTAGATTTATTATTAGATTTTTAGATTTAATTTAGAATTATTATCTATTTTTAAGAATCATTTAATTTATTTTTTAGTTATTTTTCATTAGGCCTTTAAGCCTTTTTGTCAATGGACCTTCTAGCAACTTGAAGAGTGCTTGGCCCATGAATAAACCCTAACCCTAATACCCCCTATGCTTGTCCGGCCAAACACAGCAGTCCCCTCCTTTTCATTTGTGAGAAACTAGTAGCCGTCACAAATTTAAAACCCTAGTTTTTTCCCTTCTCTTCCAAATGCTCCATTCTCTCGTTTTTCACCTAAATCCTTCCAAAAGAAGTGCGTTGTGACCATTGGGAGGAGAGGAACCTGCTGGAGACTTGCTAGCGAGGGATCGGAGGCGTTTGACCAGAGGAAAGCGGCATCGACGTATTTTGGAGGCTCATTTTATTAAGTTTTGACACTCAATAGGTAAATCTCTTTAAACACTTGTTAATTCCATTTTTTCTTCGTAGATACATCTATATAGGTACCCCAGACCTGTGCATGAAGTTTGGTAGATTTATGATTTCGTTTGATAGCCGTATCGGACACGTGTCGGTCCTATGGAACACGTGTTCGACAAAATGCCGCTTAGAATTGAAAATTATTATTTTTTGATTCTGTTTTCACGAATTCCTTGCTAATATTATTTGTAATAACTTTTGTGAAGACGGATCTTGATTTGACACGATTTCAGTGTCCGAATCGGACACGGACACGCGTGCACGAGGCCCGTGCACGGCCCCGTGCATGCCCTGCTGTTTGTGCATCATAACTCGACGCACAAAGCTCCGTTTCGCTTGAAATTTTATGGGTACGTGGGGGCAACCTCTGCCCATATACTTCTAAAATTTTACGATGTTTCGTGAAGCGTGCATGGAGAAATCCAACGCGCACGGTTCAACCAGCACCGTGCACGTGGCTGAAAAGTGCCGTTGACACGGTCTTCGTACGCGAACACGACGCGACGAGGACCCGTTCCAGGAGCACGAGCACGAAACCCTATACCTGGGCTACCTAGGGACTCAATCCTGAGATACGACATGGCTCGAATCGCAAGCCACGTGGCTCGACACGCGTCCGGAAGATGTTGATCGTGAAGGTGGTGACGCAATCCGAGACACTCTGCTGGGGACTACCTTTTCCTCTGACAAGAAGGTGGTGATGCAATCTGATACCGACAAAGTAGGGAGCACTCAGAAGATGTCGATCGTAAAGTTCGATCAGCAGGCGTTCGAAGAGATGCCCTCGACGGACGACTCTATTCCCTCAAAATCAGCGAAGCCAAACAAGTCTCGCAAGACTTGGCTTCTGAAGGCTCGTAGTGCATATCCTGCTAGTATCATAGCAGATATGCAATTGAAGGACTCTGTCACATAGGCACATGGCTCTGCCATATAAGCTCCACAAATGAAGAAGGCTAACACCGTTTTGGGCTCTACTAGCCCAGCGACTTCTCTCTTGTGCAACCAATAACAGAGTGTTCAACGATCGAGACATAGCAAAGGAAAATACTACGATGCCAAGAATCAAAGTATTCGACACTCTGGGAAAACTCAGCGAAGCTCACAAATGAAGGAGGCAAAGCTGGAAGAAAATAGCGATGCTCCACCAAGCATGCACCCAAGAGGGTGTGTGGGCGCATAACTCTGGCCAAAAGACTTCTGTCTTCGACAGATTGTGCATCCAGAGTCATACACCCAAGGCTGTACGCCCAAGCTCAACTGACCCATACTATATGCCCACATCGAGGAAGCTTAGGCATGCTGCCAAGAAGCATGCACCCAAAGGCAAATTCCAGGGCCTATGCGTCCACAACAAAAAGATAGGCCCCAATGCGTATAGCACGGGGCTGTCTTCAAGGTCATCATAGAACTTAGGTGTGGGGGTTTCCCCTGTACGCGAACTAAGTCCGGATGTACCAACTCTCCTTACAAATCCATATGCAAAGCTCGACGATGCATGTGACATGGATTTTAAGGCAAAACTCCCTTCCGCTGACTTATACGACATGATAAATCATAAGCGTAAAGCGAGGGAGGATACAGCAATTCATGGTGCACATCCGTGCTCCAGTATTGTCATCAACTGTTGCTGCTCCAAAGCAACAAGAGTGCCTCAGAGGCAGTCTGTGTTTCGATGACTGTATTACACTGACGATGAAAAGCCATTGTGTGTTTCATCCAACATGGTTTCATGGCGTCCCCTTACGAAAGCTCCAATCAAAGAAGGTGGACCATGAACCCAACTTTCTCTTTCTGTTCTACGAACAGAAGAAAAAAAAGTCTGCCAACAGATAGCTAGCAGGCTGTCACATCTGAAGGAGTCTATATGGGTACTCGGTTGAGGACAAGATTCTGTATAGATGACGAGGACTCCCAAGCTGGGGGTGATGATCCTTTAGCTGGGGGTAGTGTTCCCTCAGAGTCTGAAGCAGATGACCTTCACACCAAGGGTAGCCTTCCAGATGACGACGATCTCTCCGAGTCTGACAGCGACTATCTACCTCCCCTACCTGAAGATGAGGGACTCTTCAACTCAGAGACAGACAGTATCAGCACCAATTGTACTGTTTCCTCTATTCGTCCTCGTATGTTATCTATATACATGGCGGATGGAGAGAGACCTGAAAAAACCAGTGATCAGACCAACAAATGGCTAGAGGGTCTGGAAATAGCATTTTCCAAGATCACTAATATGCTTGCCGGTATCATGGCGGTCCATGCTGCTGGGGCTGTTCCTTCACCTCAACAAAACGTCTTAGTACATGTTAGTCTGGCTCATAGCAACAACCCTCCTTCACTACAGAAGGAGTATCATTCCGTTGTACCTCCTCCAAATCTTGTAAATGCTGTGGGTGGTCCTTCACCAACGACGCCTGACAACCGGACGTTAGCCGTTTTTCAACACCTGCTCAACCAACATGATGCAATTAATTCTCTTGTTGCCCGTCTCGATACCATCTCACACAAAGACGAGCTTCAGAAGATGGGGATATCTCAACCCTATCCTCCTGAATAGGAGAATGCTACTTGCCCTCCTAACTACAAGCCGCTGACGCTAAATTCATTTGACGGAATGACTTCTCCTCGTCAACACATGACATACTTCAACCCGCAGACTCTACATTTTCCCAGGGACGATCTGTTCTTGTCAAAGCAGTTTATTAGCACCTTGCAGAGGGTAGCTTTTGAATGGTTCTGCAGTTTGCCTGACGGTTGTATCAATTATTTTAAAGACTTGGAGAGGTTATTCCACAACAGGTTTTACGAGAGTGGTATGCATGTTAGTATGTCCACCCTCATCGAGACCAAGCAAAGGAGGACTGAGTCTGTCATTGCTTTTATCGAACGCTTTAGGCGACTAACATTGAAGATGCCCTTCGGTATACCAGACTCAGAACTTATGGATACTTGTCGACATAACTTCCTTCCTACAGTGAAGTTTTGTCTGGGTATACATAAGTAGGATACATGGCCCGCTTTCATTGGGGCCGCTGATGCTACTGAAAATGACATCCCTAATCTGGAATTACTGGGTTGAAAAAACCCAAATCTGAAGACAAAGGCAAGCACCCTCAAACTATCCCTATCCGCAGAGGTAAAGGGAAAGAAGTCTTGAAGGTCGACACTTCCAAGGGAGCTTCCAATTCTCAGGGCACCTCTGACAAACCTAAGGAGACTTTCTCCTTTGACGAAGATGACGTTATTACCATTTTCACACATTGACGAAGGGTAATAAACTGACACTGCCTTCACCACGACGTCCTGCGGAGACGAACCAACTCAACAATCCCAAGTACTGTCTTTATCATCAGTACGTGCATTACTCTACCAAGGATTGCATCATCCTGAAGAAGATGATACAATAGCTTATCGACAGCCAAGTGATCAACCTCGAAACTGAAGACATGGTCATATCTTCTAACATGATCTCTCTTCAATTTGGTGACTTTTCTCCCACAGAAGTCCCAGACAGCGTAGTCCCGATCCCCAAGGCAATAATGAAAGTCGTTAACCTGCCGCCAGCTCGCAACTCAACCTTGGTGCCACTCACGACTGAACGTGGTGAGATCATGTGGGTCCATCCGGACCTTGTGCAAGAAATGACGCAGGGGGTGGTATCTTCCAAAGTAAAGAGGGACAAGAAATACAAATTGTGTTATATGGTGTCTTCTCCCATTTACGAAGTTCTATCTAGCGAGACGCGATCTGGGAAGGCTTACCTACGAACTTATGACCCTGCACAAGAAGAAGCAGTACCTTTTCAAGCTCCTACTATTCTCACATGTTCAGAAACCGGTCCGTCGAAGCCTTTAAATATCGACAAAGCTAAGCAGAAGGAGACGCGATTTGACAAGTCTCTGAAAGCGCCAACTCCCGAATTCATGGATCGGCCTTACAACTTTGACATACTAGCACAGCTGGCCAATACACCTGTCAGGTTGTCTCTGTTCGATCTATTGCGACTCTCCAAAGAAACATGGAAGGCCTTAAGTGAGGCATTACTACATGCCGACTCTTATCTCGTTGAAGTCAAAGCCCCGTTGAAGACCCCGTCTCCTGTCCTCACTGCCACAGTACTATAGAAGTAGTGCCCAACATCACCTTTTCATAGAAGGACGTGCTACTCAAAAATAATCGTCATGATAGACCTCTATACTATACAGGGTATATCGGGGCGATTAAGGTGGATCGGAAGCACATCGATCCAGGTTCCTTCCTCAGCATCATTCCTAGAAGTTTGCTCCAAATTCTAGGAATCCCTCTGCACAAGCTATCTGCAACCAATACAACTATCATGGCTTTCAATGCTGGGAGAAGCCACCCGCTGGACAAGATCCGTCTCAAGTGCCAGATTGGTGATCTCCGAACGGAGGTTTCTTGCTATGTAATCGACGCCAATGTATCCTACAACGTCTTGTTGGGACGTTCGTGGATACACGAGAACATGATCGTTCCTTCCATACTTTACCAGTACTTCAAGTACGTCAACAGCGATGGCGTTGTGAATACAGAGTTTGCCGATGTCGATCATTTTAAGGGCATTGAAGCCTACTATGGAGATTCGGTACTTTATCAATCTCATCCCTCCAAGGATGACGGCAACGAAGCTGACGATGAAGCTGAACCGATTTCATCCTCCAGTGATGGTCCCCTGATCATCTAAGTCAAAGGACGTACTACTCCGAAAAGTACTCCAAAGCCTCTCACAATCTGGATGAAAAAGAAGAACCTTGATAAGGTCAAACCATTGACCAATCACTCTCCGCAAGACACCTCGGGTGGAACCTGCTGAAGTCCGCCCTCCCAATCCTGAAGAGTTACCCTATGTGGTGAACTTGGCCAAGACTGTGGCTCCTCTTCCAGACAATGATCCCCTCAATGAGTATATCAATACTCATAATAATGTACCTTCAGCAGATGATGTTATCCCTGAAGAAGGACTTGTGTATTTTCTTAGTAAAGGTTAATCTTTGAATTACTTCGATGTCGACCAATCTGTAAACCAGTATGTAGATACGATATACGCTCTAGAGAACGGCATAGGACCACACCTTTGCATGTCGGTCACGATGCCTCATCTGCAGAAAAAAGTCTGGCCAGAAGATATCCACTACTTTATCGTTCCAGCTAGAAAGAAGGGTGAAGAACAAATCATCTTCGGTCGAATAATTGGTGAAAGAAAGTTCATTCTGGACTCTACTTCACCTAATCACAACACCGAAGCTGACTATGACTCTGGGAAAATGCAACTTTTCTGATATAGTTGGCAGGCCAAGAATATCATCCAGAACATGGGATATGATATTAAAAGTGACCAGGGGCTAAACTACGGTCGGGGACGACGGTTGCCAATACGTCACTTTGCTCCTTCCGGCAAACCCGAGAACTATTATCAACAAAACGATATTGGTTTGGGTTATGTCACTCCTCCAACAACTCCTGAAAGATCAGACATCGAAGCAGATCGTTGTTCTCATTCTTTTGATTCCTGCCTCTGGGATTGAGACTCCAACATTGGGGACATGTTCAAAGCAACTTTGTCCGTCAACATGGTGTCAGTTGACCAAATTGTAGACGATGTCCAATCAATCGAGCTTGAACAATAGGCTCAAAAGATGGATACTATATAAGAGTTATGTTTCGAACAACGTGAACCACCTACTGAAGACGAAGTCGTCCAAGTCAATTTAGGAGATGAATCATCTCTGAAATCAATTTTCATCAGCAAAAGTCTATCTGGCGATGAACGACAATCTCTTATACAGCTTATAAATATATTGACGTCTTTGCATGGAGCTATGAGGATATGTCAGGCTTGGACCCTAAAGTCGCTATACACCGCCTAAATATTTTGTCTAAAGCTAAGCAAGTGAAGCAGCAGCAACGACAATTCTGACCAGATATCATGGAGGCCATCGAGAATGAAGTCAAGAAGTTTATTTCCAGTGGATTTATTCACGAAGAACAACACCCTGACTGGGTCGCTAACATCGTGCCAGTCATGAAAAAGAATGGTAAAGTTCTAGTCTGTATCGATTACCGTGATTTGAACTCTGCATACACAAAAGATGATTTCCCTCTACCGATCACCGACGTAATGATTGACAATACTTGCGGCTTCGAGAGGATGGCCTTCATAGATGGGTTCTCAGGCTACCACCAGATCAAGATGTTCCCCGACGATGAGAAGCACACATCTTTTCGAATACCGTTGGGGGTATACTGCTATACGGTGATGCCCTTCGGATTGAAGAATACAGGGGCAACATACCAGCGAGCTATAAACACAATTTTTTGCGATCATTTGCGCAAAATACTAGAATGCTACGTAGATGATATCGCAGTTAAAATTCGTCTCAAGGGCAACCACCTCCAAGACTTGAGAATAGTGTTCGAACTAATGCGTGCATACCAACTCAAGATGAATCCAACCAAGTCCTTTTTGGGAGTCTCCAACAGCAAGTTCCTTGGTTTTGTCATCACTTCAAAGGGTATACATCTTGACCCGGAGAAAGTAAAAGCCATCCTCGATATGCATCCTCCAAGAAACCTTAAAGAGCTATGCGAACTTCAAGGAAGGCTAGCCTACATCATACGATTCATTTCGAACCTTTCTAGAAGGTGTCAAACATTTACTTAGCTCATGAAGAAAGGCGTATCTTTCGTCTAGACTGAACAATGTCAACGAGCATTTGACGACATCAAGAAGTATCTCACAAGCCCCCCAGTATTGGTAGCTCCAATAATGGGGAAGCCCTTCTTACTATATGTCCATGCTCTGGACTATTCCCTTGGCACCCTATTAGCCAAAAGAATGAAGGCGGCCATAAACAAGCAATCTACTACCTCAGCCGCACAATGGTGGGTGCCGAGCACAGATACACACCTGTGGAAAAGGAATGCCTTGTACTAGTATTTGCTATCCAGAAGACATGCCACTATGTGTCTAGGCAGACTATCCACATCATATCTAAAGTCAAACCTCTCAGAATACTCATGACTAAACCGGGTTCTCTCAATTCCCGTTTAGCTACATGGGCAATGCCGTTGACTCCATATGATATGTTGTTCGTCCCTCAGAAGGCAGTAAAAGGCCAAGCGTTAGCTGATTTTCTAGCAACTCATCCAGTGCCAGAATCTTCCAAACTCTACGACGAAATCCCTGATGAAGTAGTGGAGTCTAACACCGCAACTGAAGAAATCCCCATTTAGCGAATGTTCTTTGACGGTGCATCAAGAACATGACCTAAAGGAAATATCATAGCCAGAGTAGGCATCGTGCTTGTGTCACTAGACCATCTGGTTATACATCGTGCATATTCTCTCGTGGAACCCTGCACCAACAATGTGGCCGAATATAATGCTTTATTAATCGGCCTGCAACTGAAAAAACAACTGGGAGTTGACTATCTAGAAGCTTACAGCGATTCCAAGCTAATAGTTAGTCAGGTCCGAGGGGATTATGAAATTCATCACGAATATCTCATCCCCTATCACAAAGCGACAATCGAGTTGGCGTATACTTTCGCTGGATTCTTCATCGAGCACGTGCTTCAACTACAGAATATAGAAGCAGATGCTTTAGCTGGTCTCGCTGCTTCCTTGATCGTCCCTACTAATACTCAGCAGTCGATCATAGTGTCTGGTCGAGAACTATTCTGCGTAAAAGATGCCTTGCATATTCATCACAGTTACACAACAAAAACAAACGTCGACGTTAAAGACTGGAGATTTCCTTTCATAGACTACGCCATCTATGGAATCCTTCCTGAGGACCCAAAAGAAGTAGTGTCTATCCAAAGGCGATCCCTCGGATTTTACTACAACACAGCTACCAAGATGTTGTACCGACGCTCTTACGACGGGCTACTGTTACGATGTTTATCAGACACAGAAGCCAAACATGCACTCTGTGAGGCTCACGATAGAGTTTGTGGTACACATCAACCAGGCCACAAATTACAAAATTGCCTCAAACGAATGGGTTATTATTGGCCCACGATGATAGCAGATGCTGTTGAATATGCAAAGAAGTGTAGGGCTTGTCAGTTCTACGCCGATTTTATTCACCAACCTTCAGAGTTTCTACACCCGATGGCAGCATCTTGGCCCTTTGAAGCCTGGGGTATGGATGTCATAGGCCCAATCAGTCCATCATCTTTCAGAGGACATCGGTTCATCCTAGCTATAATTGATTACTTTTCTAAATGGGCGGAAGCTATACCGCTCACCAAAATGAAGACATCGAACGTGATCAGTTTCATCAAACATCATGTTATCTATCGCTTTGGCCTACCTCGTAGGTTCATCCATGATAATGGTCCACAATTTGCAAGCCATGCATTCTATCGGTTCTGCGATAGGAACCGAATCCAGAATGTAGCCTCTACTGCCTACAATACAGCGACTAATGGGTTAGCAGAAGTCTTCAATAAAACCATCATTAAACTTCTCAAGAAGTTCGTGTCTTCAAATAAGCGCGATTGGAATGAGAAGCTCGATAAATGTCTCTGGGCCTATCGTACAGCAGTCCGGACTCCAACAGGCAATACGCTATTTTCTCTGGTTTATGGGAGCGAAGCAGTTCTTTCCCTAGAAATCCAGATTCCTTCTCTTCGAGTAGCCTTAGCCAGTGAGTTGACTGCCAAAGAAAGCTACCGTCTGCGACTACAGGAGCTCGAAGCACTAGACGAAAAATACTTGTTAGCTCAGCAGCACATTGAGCTATACCAAGCACGCCTTTCCAGAGCCTGCAATAAAAAAGTGAAGGAAAGAATCTTCCAAGTTGGTGATCTAGTCGTAGCAGTGAGAAGACCAATGGTCATGACGCACAAGACAAAAGGAAAATTCTAGCCTAAATGGGAAGGTCCTTTCGTTATAGAATCAGTGTATTCTAACGGTGCGTACCGACTAACCAAGCCTGATGGTGACTTGCTCATGATGCCTATCAACGATAAGTTCCTAAAGAAATATTATGTGTAACCTTTTGTAAACAATGTTCACATATGTTCAGTCATGTAAATGTACAGTATAATGTTTATGTGATTCAAAAAAATTATCTAACTATTATCCGTATCTCAATAGTCTTGAATACGCCAAGGATAATAGGTCCTCTTAAAAGATTTCCCCAGTGGAATCATTTTCGTTTTTGATTCTGCCCAAATTCGGTTTGACGAAAATAAGTCATGTCCCTATTACCTCTGAATTATTTTTCGATAATTATTTCCCCAGTGGAATGATTAAGAAACGTTTTGCCACGTCTATATAACCTCTGAGCGAAGCATTCATCAAGGATAATCATGTCCATATCACCTCTGAATTATCCACTCCTACCTAATATTATATATCTTTCCACGTCCATATTACCTCTGGTCAGATATAGAACATTCTCTGCTATTACGTCCATATTACCTCTATTAGCAGCTTCTTTCAACTTATTATCTATATTCAAAAACCCTGAATATAAACGGATATTAAGTCCACGTCAAATTTCCCAGCGAAAGACCCACCAGAAATATCCTTACTACGTCCACATTACCTCTAGTTCTGATATTTCACAAAACCACATTCATGAATTTTGAAAGCCAAAAGATTCTTTATTCTTTATCTAAAACGTCTATCAAAAGACGAAAAAAGGATACAAGAGTCTTGACGGCTAAAAGAAACAGTTACAAAATGAAAGACTTAAGGGATACACAATCGATTGATGCTATCCCTCAGAGCCTTGATCTCAGCCTGAGATTTGACAGTAGCTCGGCGGCACGCCTCTTCTTGACGAGCAGCTTCATCCTCGAAGGGGATCAGGTTCAAGTGCTCTCCCTCCAACTTTACCAGCTGTTCTTTTAAGTGGTCAAAAGTGGTGGCAGACATGGCAGCCTGAGCCAAATAGTCCTCCTATTTAGACGTCGTTATCCTCAAGCTGGCCTCTAGTTAAGCAATCTCGCTTTGGATCTGTGCAATGTGATTATATTTCTCAGTAATCTGTGCAGCCAGGTTATTCTTCGAAGCAGCACGTGCCTCATTCGCAGCATTAAACTCCTCATACTGGTCAGCCAACTCACGAATTTCTCGAGCAAGGGCATCCTTTCTTGCTTGGAAAGTAGCCTCCTCCTCCGCGAGAGCCTCAACAAAAGCCTCGTCTTTTGTACGAAACAGCAACGTCGGGCTCCGCTATTTTGTATCCCGAAATCTGGCCACCTGACCCTCCAAATCATTCAGAACCTTCCTTAGAGCATTAGCCCGCTCTTCATAGTCGATGATGCTCTCAAGGGCCGCGACTTGGCATTCAGCAACAGCCTTCATAGGGCCAAAGGCGGCATTCCGATTCAAGACTCCAGGAAGCTTTACTTTTAGGACAGAACAGAAAGCTTTAACGACTTCCTGAGCCATCTCGTCATCTTCAAAAGAGGGCATTGGAGATGAAGCTTGATGAGGATCTTCTATCCCAGGAAGGGCTACTTAGGAGGAAGCTAAACCTGACAAATAAAGCAATACACATATCAGTAACAAAAAAAAACTTACTTAAAGAAGGAGTTGTAAGTTTATACCTCCTGCTTGCTCAGCATCAACTGGAACTGGAGAAATGGGAGCAGGCCCAGGTCGCTCACTGTCAACATCTACCTGCTCGCCTTATATGGTTCCAGCTAGACCCGAAGCAGATTTAATAACGGCCACCTCAACAGGCCGATCAGGAACTTCTTCAGTAACCGATGCCGGTTTATTGGGAGAACCAAAGGCAGCTTCTTGTCTAGCCCCGGTATCTTGAGCAACCTCCGTGCTTTGTTTCCTTTCCTTGTCTACAAAGGAATATACGATAGAAGTCAGCCTCACAAGTTGCACGCAAAATTGAAGTCGAAAAATCTCACCCGAAGAAAAGTGCAAGAATGACATACCCAGAGGAGGGTGAGCTGATTGGACTTGATTTTCATCCAAGTCTTTCATCATAGCTCCTATCACAGACATATGCCCCAAAGAAATATCATAGGAGGGATTGGTTTTCTGATCGTCGTCATGGTCGAGGCCTTCACCCTGATCATCCCTTCGCTCAAGCCTTACAATTGAAGAAGACCCGCCCTCGTCAATTGATTGAGGATGAGCAGGGGACACTATTGTTATGTCCACCTTTTCAGGCAAAGAAGCACTTGCCGCAGTCGTAACTTCAACGTCCTGTACAAAGGACAAATGCAATGTTAAGAAAACTCCTAATGGTTTGACCAAAACGGCTATGGAGTCTAGGAAGGGATCTACCTCCCGAATGGTAACGGCCTACGACACCGTCTGTCGAGAAGATCTTCTGGGAGGAGGCGAGCCGGCACTCACGTCCGCTACCTTATTTCTTCCCCGGGAAACAACAACCTTCTTACTTTTGGGCCGTGGAACTAGCTCGGTAGAAGCTTTTCTCTTATGAGGAATGTCAGGAAGAGGTTCTTCAGTATCCTCTCCCCGAGGTACTGCAACAATAGGCTCCTCAAGAACAACTCTTTGCTGCAGCGCTGCAGCCGATTCAACTATGAGTACGGTGCCCTCCTTTCTGCAACTCTCCATTGCACGTACTCGTCCTATATAAGCAAGAGTAGGGGCAAACCTAGTCCCCGATATTAAACTCTGCTCACGGTCATACCAAGAATGAAGGGTATTGAACTGAATATAGAACTTGGCAGTAGCAAAGAGCATGTGGGTGTCAGGCTTATCTTCGGGCAGGATAAAAACTGCCCCTGTACATCCAGCGTTATAGTAGCCCCATGCACGTGTCCTGTCGTTCAGACTCCCTATCGACTGTAGATGGAGGCTAGGATTGCCTAAGAGAAGCTGGCTATAGCCGAATTGCTGTACAAAGTGACTCGGCAAATAAGGTTCCAGGAAAGTGTGGTTCCTATTCCTGAATACCAGATGGAAAGGCCTGATGGACTGGAGCCAACAAAATACCCCGATATGAAGGCTAGTAGTGAGTGCTCCCTCATCTACTAGGGTATCTCCTGCACGGCCACTTCCAGACGGAGGCGACACTCTGAAGAATTCATAGTTCTGCAGAAAACTTAAAGCCTTCCTACAAACAGGCACCCCTATAATGGTCCAGTCCGTATCTCTGAATCTCCAAAGAAAGGCATCCCCCGCCAAAGAGTCTGCCATCAGCCCAGCATTCATCAATCTGGGACAATGCAGTACCAGCCATCCCATCAGATAATGAAAAGGAAACTCAGTCCTAGCAAAATCATTTCTGCCATCGGATGTTATCGCGTTCACGATGAAGTATCATAAACCCCGTTGGATGGCGTAGACCATCGCTGGAAGCAGAGCAAGTTGGTGTCCAAAGGCCAGCTTTATAGCCGGAAGTATCATACCCCGACTTATTCTTTCAATAGACCCTGAACCACCAGGGACTACGCAATTACAAAGCCATATCATCAGGAAAGCGGTAGCCGCCTTTTCTGATAGCTTGAACTCGGCCTGCCTGAAGAAATGATAAACCAAAAAGTTCCCCTCAGGATCATCACTATCTTCGACGTCTACAGCTCCGTGATCTGCCATCAACTAGTCTATCTCGGAGCTCGTCAAGGGCTTGCGAGACGAGAAAGAGACTAAGCCATCCCTTTCTTCTCTGGTGAAGACATAGTTGGTCCAGGCCCTCATATGGGGAAGGGACCCCTCAGTCTTACCCATCTTCGTAATCTGGTGACAAATAAAAAAATGACAGAGTAACTATCTGTACACCTCTATCATCTCGGAGTTCTCCCTCTCCAAATCTAGGAGCTCTGTATCACAGGGGACGTATTCTGCGTATGGCTCCGTCCCCCAAGGAAGTTTGGATATCGTCTGCATCTTGTGAAGAGACAAACCCATCTCCCCACACGGAGTAAAAAAGGTGCACGTCCACTACCAAAATATGTCGATTTAGCGATGGCCCGATCCGTCGCCCGTCCGTCGGCAATTTGTATTAGCGACCGATCACTGACGGATCTTGGCCAAAATAATCCGTCGGAAATCAGCTCATCGCTAATAATGATCCGTTGATAAGTAGTCGTCAAGCGACGGCATAACGACGGCTTTTCGACTTCACAATACGAAGCAGTAGCGACGACTTTCCGACTGTCTTTCGTCCATTTCAAGTATTAAATACTGAACTGTGTAGAGGCTAGCGACGTAGTGGTCCGTCGGTAAACCGTCGTAATAGCGTATCAGAGTGTATCTTTTCGTCGCTATTCCGTCAATGACCGTCGCTAACAAAGGACGGATTAGTGACAGAATACTGACGGATTATCCGTCGACCATGTGCTGGAAATGCTTGGCATTTCCAGAACCATGGCGACGGATGAGTCATCGTCATTGCATCGCTCATCCGTCGAGGACGCGACGGACTAGTGACTGATAATCTGTCACCATTGTTCTGTAATATGATGCATTTCCATAACCTTGGCGACGGATGTTCCGTCGCTATTCCGTCGAACTATGTATTTCCAGGACCTTGGTGACGGATTGTCCGACGCGAATCCGTCGACCACCCGTCGCTAACTGGAAATACTTTCAAATCTCCAAGTAGCGACAGATATTTTGTCGAAAAGTAGTCGGAAACTGGAAATATCCGTCGCTAAGCGGTCACTAGTCCGTCGCTAACTAAGATTTTATTGAAAAAAAATGCAGAGCTTTCCCTGTTCACACAAATATGCATAAACCAAACAATCACATAGACCAAACAATCAGAAAAATGTACACCAATTATCCAACAATCACATAGACGAAATATATAATGCACACCAATATAAAATTATCACAAATATTCTAAAATTCCTACAAATATTCCAATATTCCCACAAATATTCCAATATTTCCACAAATATTCTAAATTTTCTTAATTACAATACTTTAAGGAGTAGGAGGAGTTCGATTGCCCGGTGGTGGTAATCCCTGCTGCGACCGACGAATATACTGCTCTACTAGGTACGACGGCAAATCATCGTAGACACTGCTCAGAAGTCGGCGTAGCTGCTCTGGCGACATAAGATCAAGGAGTGTCGTCACAGTCGGAGTCGGTACCAAAGGAGCAGCAGGATTGAAAGAAAGATGACCCATGAAAGAAGGACCGACACTAGCACCAGCAGAAGATGGACCGACACCAGCACCAGTAGAAGATGCACCGACACCAGCAGCAGACGGACCGGCAGCAGCAAACGGAGGCAGAAAGTACGAAGCAATTTGCTCCCGCAAGGACGACACCGCCTCGTGCAGCTGCGTAAGCTGCGACCTAACATCATCGTCTGCCGGGGCCGCGGGAGAAGGCGGTGTCGGTGGAAATCTCTGAGTCGCCATGTGCAACGGCCCTAGGGAGCCGACTCCGTACAGGAGCCCTTTCTTAAAGCCGCCGACGGTATCTACGAATAAGTCGTTGCGAGTGGCCAAAGAAGAGGGTGTCCGGGCGGGCGTCGTTTCACCGACATCCTCGGTGTCAGTTAACTGAGCCCGACTAAGGGCCTCACGATACGCAGCCTATCAAATGAATGTGTTTATATTATAAGATTTACCTAAGTTGTAATCTAAATCCTATGTTTCACTAAGTTAAGTGTGAATCCTAAGTTTACCTAAGTTATAGTCCGAATACTTTTAATTCTAACATAAATCTCATAAACATAAGTACTTACATCAGTCTCCTTGGCCCTCTCGTCGACGAAGCTTCCGTCCTTCCGTCTTTTGTGCGTATGCTGGAACACGTCGTGCATGATGATCGATTCTGGCGTCCTTTCCTCCTTCACCGCCCGTTGGGCCTGCATACGAAATTTTTGTAGAACTTAATGAACTCCGTATATTAATAATACCAAATTCGATAGTAAAATAAATTTACGGTATCTCACCAGATCTGCAAGCGTCGCTGCGTGGGGCCTTGATCCACCAGTATGAAGCCCCACGGCCTGTCGGTTCGCCTTCGCCTTCTCTGATTTCTCTTTGTAAGCATGAGTATTCATCATATCTAAGAGGTCCTCATAATACTCCTGTCGGATCCAATTCAGCCTCGTATGCCCCATTTTCAGGTCATGAATCATATCCCACATCTTCTTCGTGGCAGCGCTTCTGTAGGTCCTGCGGATCGCGTCCTCACGATGGGGGGGCCCACCAGTACGTCGTCTAACATACAAATTCAATTATCACGTAATTTAAAAAATGGTTGATTAAAGAGTAACTAATAATTAACCAAAAGATATAGATATATACCCTCAACTCGTCGAGCCAGACGTACTTCAAGTTTGGGGGCACCGACAAAAAGTTAAGGTAGGTACCATGGAAGTTAGCCCTGATAATTTCTCCAAGAGCCCTGGCAACATTAAACGGAAAAAACCTACAAAGAAGAAACGACTGGATTATTAACTTGAATAAATAAAAGAAATTTAATAAATTATCTTAAATTTACTTACGAAGTCCCCGTGGGCCATAGCTCTTATCGGAACTCGCCTCTCGGCCTCTCTGGTACCGTCGGAGGATCCGCGGGTCCGTGCATGTACTCCCCAGTAATCGGATGGAACCGAGTATAGGGGTACTCCCTAGCAGATCCAGACTCATGTCTCGATGAAGTAGTCGATCGACGGCGGGATGCGTCTGTGCCCGGGGTACTCTCCGGGTCGGACTCGCTGGATAGGGTCACATCCCGGGAAGATTGAATGCGACCATGACCACCAGCACCACTACGACCACGACCACCACCACCACCGCCGCCAGCACCAGCACCACGACCACCACCAGCACCACGACCACGGCCAGCTATTATGACCTGTAAATAGAATACATAAACATAATTAATAATATAAAAGTGTAAATGAATATAGAATTCTAAACTAAAATATACATACCACCAGTAGGGAGACGAGTGCCGCCGCGACGAAAAAGACTAGGAGTGCCATCTGCAATAAGTAAATAATCGAACGAAAAAAATATTAATTCACGTAATTGGAAGTATTTTTAATATACAACAATATTTAACCTAATCATCATCTTCGTTCTCATCCTCGGCCTCGTCTTCATCATCATCCTCCTCCTCATCCTCATCCTCATCCTTATCTTAATCGTCGATTTCATCTGTATCCTCATCCCCATCAAATTTGACTTCTTCTTCCTCTTCTTCTTCTTCTTCTTCTGCCTCAATATTTGGGACAAGATGCCTCTTTCTCCCCTGGTTGACAGCTAAGTCTTTTGTATCAACCTCTTCCTCTCCTCTATTTTCTTCAACAATATCTTCAACATCCATTGTATCCGAGTGTTGTCCCAAGTATTGGAACTTTTCGATCTGGTCCTCTTGGTATGTTGGGTCTCCAACGTTGAATGTATTTCTAGATTTAATCTTGCATACTGCCTACCAGTCAAATCAATCTCTACGACGCCTTGGGTAGCTTGTATAGTAGACTTGAACTGCCTGATTTGCTATCGCAAAGGTATCGGACCCTCTATACCTCCTGCGATGATTTATATCGACAAATCCAAATTGTTTATCGATTCTCCAACCGATATTTGGTGTCGTATCGAACCACTCACATTTGAACATTACAATATGCCTATCATATGGGCCAGTATATTGTAAATCTACAATATCCCGAAGCACTCCATAATAGTCAAAGTCCGGTTCGTCGTCATAGATGGTGCCTCTTATGCAAACACCGAAATCCTTGGTACTGATGCCGTCATTGATAAATTCGACATTTATAGCATTCTGAGTTGCCTTAAACCTGAAGCCATTAACGACATAGCCTGGCCAAGTCTTTGTTTGCCTCTTCGGTCCCAATGCCAGATAACGAACACTCTCATTAGTGAGTGTTGTTTCAAGCAATAAAACCTGTAAATAAATATTTATAATTTAAATATTTTAGATTATATATTTCTAATCTCAGTTACTTACGTACTTTATAAGAATGTATAAAATCAACCTCAATTATAATCTCAGTTACTTACGTATTTGCGAAACTATGACGGAAATGTACAACCAACCTCTCTTTGAAGTCCCTCATCGGTAATATCGGGTGTCCTCATTTTGACTTCATCTCTAAATACACTATTAGAGAAAATAAGAATATATAAGTGTAGTCACTTACTTCATCAAATTCGAGATTATAACGAGTGCAAGTGTACTGACTTACTTCTCCAAATCTCTCACTTCTTGTATGTCATAGTTTAACAAGACATATCGGTGAGCGGCATCATACTCGTCGTCAGTCAACCACCATTTTTTACTAGCCCCAACAGGCTTGCCCCTTACATTGAATATTTCTCCATCCTCAACGTCCTCGTCATTCCTTTGAGGTCTATTTTGATTTGTCTTAACATGAGTATCAAAATAAATAGAGCAGAAGTTTGACACCTCTTCGATAAGATATGCTTCGCATGTCGAAGCCTCTATATGAGCCTTGTTACCAACTTTCTTCTTTAGATGGTGTAGGTATCTAGAGAGACAAATTATCTTGAGAATTAAGAAAGAATTTTAAAACCCACTAAAATTCAACTTAAATTATATCGATTTTTATGTACCTTTCAAATGGGTACATCCATCGATAATGAACAGATGCACCGACACGGGCTTCGTATGCTAGATGAATCGGTAGATGCTCCATGCTGTCGAAGAAGCCAGGAGGAAATATTTTCTCCAACTTGCAAATTGTTAAGATAATCTTCTCCTCAAGTTCAACCATGTGTTGCACAATCAACTTAGTTGAACAAATATCCCTAAAGAATATTGATAGTTCGGCCAACGGAACCCATACAGCAGAAGGCAACAACTCTTTCAAAGCAATGGGTAGTAATCTTTCCATAAACACGTGGCAGTCATGACTTTTTATTCCCGTTAGCTTACGTTCATTGAGATCAATACATCTAGACAAATTCGACACATAGCCGTCGAAAAATCTTAAAGTAGATACCCACTTGCAGATTATTAATCTATCTTCCTTGCTCAATGTGTATTGTTCTATCGGCTTAGTTATTTGTCCACCAGCTCCCCTTTGTATTAAGTTCAGATAAGGACGCTTGCATATCTCGGCAATATCTTGTCTTGCTTTTGGATTGTCCTTCGTCTTTCCTTTAATATCCATGACGGTATTGAAGACATTATCGAACACATTCTTTTCGATATGCATAACATCAAGATTATGTCTTATAAGATTATCTTTCCAATAAGGCAAGTCCCAGAAGATACTCCGTTTGGTCCAGTTATGGGTTTGTCCGAATCCATCGACACGATTGTTCGATGGATCTTCCATTACAGTAGACAAGTCCTTTACATCTTTCCAAATATCGTATCCCGACAATTGGCAGACGGATGAGAAAATTCTTGTTTTCCAGCTCTGAACGCGTCCTTGTTCTATCTCCAAGGATGACTCACGGGCAGAAATTGACGATGACAATCAAAGAAAGAAGTTTTTCCTCCATGCTTAAGGCAGAACGCCTTACTATTTTATATGCATATCGGACAAGACATGGTGCCGTGAGTACTCCATCTCGACAGCATACCGTATGCGGGAAAATCATTAATTATCCACATCAATGAAGCTCTCATCTGAAAGTTATGTTTCCTAGAAATATCATAGGTCGTGATGCCGATCTCCCACAGCTGTTTCAGCTCATCCACCAATGGCTGTAAATATATATCGATATTCTTCGTCAGATTTTTGGGACCCGGTATGATAGCTGTCAAGAACATATAAGGAGTCTTCATACACATCCATGGTGGCAGATTGTAAGGGGTCAGAATGACCGGCCAGCAGGAGTATTGGTGTGCTGTCGTAGGTACCCAAAAATAAAACCTTTACTCTTAAAATGATTTATAGAAGTGAGAGTAAGGATCGATCCCACGGAGAGTAATTAGTTTAGATTTGTGTTATGTGAACAAGGAGGGAGAAGAGTCTTAAATGTGATAATAGATAATTTAAAAGAAAACTAAAAACAATTAAAGTCAATCAAAGGAACAAATATTGGTCTCAGTGAACATTCACCATTGGAAATCATAAAATTGATCATCGATGCAAGCATAAATTAAATCGTACTTTGAATATTTATCATTGGAAGTATCTTCCCATCTCTCTTAGGCTTAGTTAATTAGATACAAGCGACCTAATTAACTTTAATTACTAAATAATCTCAGACAAGCGCTAAAGATTTAATCTAGCAATTTCTTAAAGAACAAAGAGATCGATAAAGCAAAACAATACAAGCATAAGCAGTTGTATTTAATTTTGTCAAATACTTTTCTCCTAAGATCTAATAAAACAAAGCAGTTCATTAAATCTTGGTTGCTTCACAAATTAGAAGCATCAAACAATTACGGATTTGATATCTAATTTAGCTGTAGATCGAAATGAATAATAAACTAGTAGGCCTCCTAGTAATTAAATAAAACAATCATGAAAGTTGGTATAGAAAAACATTCAATATTCAAAGTATAAATCAAACATATAAAAACAATTTAGATCTCACAAGTTTATTGATTCCAAGGCTACCGTACACTTTGACCAACAAGATTTTTAGCCGCACATGTTCATCAAAACTTCAAATAAAAAGTTGGAGAAGAAGAAGAAGAGTTGTGTTGTGTGTTTCTTCTCATGATTTCTACCCCTTTTATACACCATAAATTAGTTGTGTCAAGCCCACAATATCTCCCCACATATCCTCTAAAATTTATAACTTCGCAAACCAAATAGAATAAGTCATAGAACAAGTAGGAACATGGTTGTTTTGGTTCCTATTTTTGTTCACGGCATCTTTGATCCAACTTCAAGTCTGGTTTTGTCCATGATGCAGCTTGATTTGCGAAAAACACAAAATTTAAATGTTTTAGCCCTGTGTCTTAGCTTTCCAAAACTTTTTGAATCACCTCCATTACTTTTCGGATGAGAAAGTTATGCCCATTTTGGTAAAAGGTGTCAAAACTGTCCAGAATTGCATTTTAGCTCCATTTTGCACAGTGTCTCCAAATTCATCCTACAGCAAAATATAAATATAATGAGTACCTATAGTCATAAAATGAGCATAAAATGATGAACATTAAGGGATAAAAATATAACATTTTACGTTCTCATCAAATACACCCACACTTAACTTTTGTTCGTCCTCGGACAAAACTCAAATTTTTTTTTTTTTCAAAACGAAAATCAAGGTTGTAATGTCATAAATAAAGAATAACCAAGCTCTTTAAAACTCATAACATGTCTTGAAAATATGATCTTAGACAACTTCTAATTACTTAGTAAGTAATTTTATTTGAAGATAGAGTAAACTAAATTGGTAGACCCTCACGGGAATAAACACTCAACTCTCGTATATTTGAAGGGTATGTGTTTTGCTCAAATTTATTCCAATAGAAATGATCTACCATAAGCTTGCATATCTTCTCATTCTCCACCACTTGGATCACATGCATAACACAAATCATAAGGACTTTTTATGGGTTGTAGCGGGGATTAGGATTAAGGTAGGATATATTTTGGGAGTGTAGCTCAAAAGCCATCAAAACTAGTGGAGCACAAATGATTTAACTCAAGCTCGAATATATAAAATATATAAAACCAATCACCCCATTTAGCTTCTTCAAATTGACCTTAAAGCATTCAACATACCCCTTTATTGGAATTGAAGAAAGAATTATGAAAATGAATATCAAAAGTAAATTCCTCCATCACATTTTTTTTCATTACTTCTTTCTTTCTTTCGTTCTTTTTCATTTTTTTTTTCTCAGTTCTCTTTTCTTTTTCTTTTTCTCTCTCTTTTTTTTCAATCATGATGGGACACAAGAATTTAAGAATAAAAATATGTAGCCAAACTAGAAGTTAAATACCCCCACACTTATTTCATATACACCCATACATATCATAATGCTCCACTAGTTTTCTGGCCTGGGTAAGGATTGTTTTTCCAGGTTAAAGCTTGTAATATGGGTTCACAAAAATAGAAGCAATAAGGCTCAAAGGGGTTCAACCAAAGGAAAAATAATTTTAGGGTAGGCTATTTGGCTTATGTAGCGTATAACAAAGATGGCCTTAATCATGTTCATGTATGCATGTGTCGATGTGACCTCGAAGAGAATCTAAGCAAGTTCTAGAGAAACAAGTCCATGGAAGAATAACTCTCATCAAAGAAAATAGTAAGACTGATGTGTCAGTCTAAAGGCTCAAAATCTCACCGGCTTTTGTCTACCAAATTTAGTCACAACCATCCTCAAGAAAAAATACTAGACTAATTAATTCTAAGTTGAAAAGATTACTCATTCAATCATGTTATGAATTTTATTAAACTTAGTTAACTCTTCCTCATGACATACACAACCAAAAATTATTGAAAAACAAAACCTTTTTTTTTAAATAAAATAAAATAAAACTTTATTAAAAACCACAAAAACATAAAATAAATACTCTTTTTTGTTTGAAATATAAAAAAAAATTGAAACTGCTTAAAATACTTTAAATCCTCTCCCCCACATTTAAACTGACATTGTCCCAATGTAAGGCTAAATGCAAAGAAAAGACAAAAATAAACAAAAAAATTGCAAGAATAAGAACAAACTCCCCTTGGGTTGCCTCCCAAGCAGCGCCTTTGTTTAATACGTCGTTGGCTCGACTTTATGCACACTTGACATAACTATGAAAGGGCTTCTCATCTTGGATAGAGGCCTGCAAAACAGAGGATAAAGGCCTTTTGTCAGAAATCGATAATGAAATATAAGGAATATTACCTGATTGTTGTCTTTTTATAAAATTATTCAACCCTGCAACAATTTTATGCAAATTATTACTCAAGGCTGGCTCCACATTCTTTTTCTTGAGATGTTCGCTGACGACAATATTGAATCCATCATTGTCATTAAGTTCAAAAACTTCATGTGTATTAGGTACTACGTCGTCATTAGGAATGTTTGCATCTGCAGCGCTGTTTCTTTCTTCTTCTTGTTTTGGCAATGTAGGTGCTTCTTTTACTAGGTTGTCAACCTGTCTACCATTTCTCAAAATGAGTGTACTTACATTTTCTTTCGGATTTATTATCGCTTGAGATGATAATTTTTCCGAACTTTGTGCCTCCAAATTTTTAATTGTTGTAGCCATTTGGCTCATTTGATTGTTCAAACTTTGGATGCTGTCCTTTGTCTCCTGTTGAAATCGAAAAGTATTAGTGGCAAGAGACATAACAATATCTTCTAAAGACATAGCAGAATTAGAAGTTTGGTCCAATTGTTGTTGACGAGGCTATGGTTGCATGCACTGTTGGTAACTTGGGCAATTTTGAGTTACACTGGACTCGTCTTCAAGTATTGGGCACATATCAGTTAGACGCCCTTCTATTAAACAAATCTCACAAGCCATCGTTGTTTGCATGTTACCACCTACAACCATTTGATGAACAAGAGAAGTTAAACTAGCAATTTGTTGTTCAAGAGAATAAATATTTACCTCATTAGCATGCCTAGATGAAAGATCTAGACAAGTGGCAAATTGTTGAGAATTGGTCGCCATGTCCTGTTATCATTTTTTTTGCTAATAAAAAATTATTTTATTACAAGAACAAAATAAAGATCATAAAAAGCACAAAAATTAACTAAAATTACTCCCCGGCAACGGCGCCAAAATTTGGTGGGCTGTCGTAGGCACCCAAAAATAAAACCTTTACTCTTAAAATGATTTGTAGAAGTGAGAGTAAGGATCGATCCCACGGAGAGTAATTAGTTTAGATTTGTGTTATGTGAACAAGGAGGGAGAAGAGTCTTGAATGTGATAATAGATAATTTAAAAGAAAACTAAAAACAATTAAAGTCAATCAAAGGAACAAATATTGGTCTCAGTGAACATTCGCCATTGGAAATCATAAAATTAATCATCGATGCAAGCATAAATTAAATTATACTTTGAATATTTATCGTTGGAAGTATCTTCATATCTCTCTTAGGCTTAGTTAATTAGATACAAGCGACCTAATTAACTTTAATTACTAAATAATTTCAGACAAGCGCTAAAGATTTAATCTAGCAATTTCTTAAAGAACAAAGAGATCGATAAAGCAAAACAATACAAGCACAAGCGGTTGTATTTAATTTTGTCAAATGCTTTTCCCATAAGATCTAATAAAACAAAGCAGTTCATTAAATCTTGGTTTCTTCACAAATTAGAAACATCAAACAATTACGAATTTGATATCTAATTTAGTTGTAGATCGAAATGAATAATAAACTAGTAGGCCTCCTAGTAATTAAATAAAACAATCATGAAAGTTGGTATAGAAAAACATTCAATATTCAAAGTATAAATCAAACATATAAAAACAACTTAGATCTTACAAGTTTATTGATTCCAAGGCTTTCGTACACTTCGACCAACAAGATTTTTAGCCGCACATGTTCATCAAAACTTCAAATAAAAAGTTGGAGAAGAATAAGAAGAGTTGTGTTGTGTGTTTCTTCTCATGATTTCTATCCCCTTTTATACACCATAAATTAGTTGTGTCAAGTCCACAATATCTCCCCACATATCCTCTAAAAGTTACAACTTCTCAAACCAAATAGAATAAGTCATAGAACAAGTAGGAACATGGTTGTTTTGGTTCCTATTTTTGTTCACAGCATCTTTGACCCAACTTCAAGTCTGATTTCGTCCATGATGCAACTTGATTTACGAAAAATACAAAATATAAAAGTTTTAGCCCTGTGTCTTAGCTTTCCAAAACTTTTTGAATCACCTTCATTGATTTTCGGATGAGAAAGTTATGCCCATTTTGGTGAAAGGTGTCAAAACTGTCCAGAATTGCATTTTAGCTCAATTTTGCACATAGTGTCTCCAAATTCATCCTACAGCAAAATATAAATATAATGAGTACCTATAGTCATAAAATGATGAACATTAAGGGATAAAAAATATAACATTTTACGATCTCATCAAGTATTGAGATCCCGACTGCCCGAAAGGGGCGAAGCCATCAGAACATAGCCCCATGCGTACATTTCTAGGCTCTGCAGCAAAATCTGGATGGCGAAAATCGAAATATTTCCACACCTCTCCATCCGAAGGATGTGACAATTCTATATCGTCCTTTGTGCGTTCTTCATTGTGCCACGTCATGTGTTCTGCTATATTCTGAGACATATATATCCTCTGCAAGCGCTTCGTGAACGACAAGTAATGCATATACTTGTAAGGACGTCGTTTTCTAGTTGAATTTCCTTTTCCCCTGACTGGCTTGTAACGATCCGCATTACAGAAGCTGTAACTTTCTATATCCTCGTTCTCCTTGTAGTACAACATGCATCCGTTGCGACAATAATCTATCTTGTCGTAACCCAGTCCCAGTTGTCGGACTATCATCTTCGACTTGTAGAAGTTTTTTGGAAGCTCTTTTGATTCCTTCGGTAACACCTCCTTCATTAGTTGTGTAATCCGATCATAGCAAGTTTATGGCAAGTTAAAATCGGACTTTATGTTCAACAACCGCATCGTCACTGACAGTACGGAATGTGGCTCACAACCAGGATATAAAAAAGTTTCAGCATCCTGAAACATGTCATAGAACTCCTTCGCCTCGGGATTAGGATCCTCCGGATCAAAATTAGGCCCTGCCGTATCGTACACCATATCTCGTGCAAGGTTCTGCACGTCTCCATAATCAACAGAGCATTCGTCGTCATCGACGACAAAATCCGCTGAAGCATTATCATCAAAAGCATAAGTAACAGCATTCGCAACCTGTCTTTCCGCATATAGTTCACCTTGCGATAATGACAGGCCGTAATCACGTACGAAACCCTTACGGGTCAAATGATCTCTTACACTCACCACTTCTTCGTAACGTCTATTGCGACAATTACGACATGGACACTTGATTTTGTTACCGTCCATAAACTGAGCTTTGCTCATGGCATACTTAAGAAACACTTCCACGCCTGCCTGCAAATCGTCACTCACATCTATTCTGCTCTCATGTTGTCGTTTGCACATCCATGTACGATCAACGAAATAACGATCCGTCACAGATTGGATGTTAAAATCTGTATAGTAAGACAAACTAAACAGAATTAGTATATAATCATGTAACTGGTGAATCCGCTGGTATTCTAGCTCGATAAGAGAAAAATCTAAGTACAATTGTTACTAATAGTTCGATACTGATAGTTCGATACCGATACCGATAGTTCGATACCGATACCGATAGTGCGATACCGATATTGATAGTCCGATACCGATAATGCGATACCGATACCGATAGTCCGATAGTCTGATAGTCCGCTAGCGATACCGATAGTTCGATACCGATACCGATACCGATAGTCCGATAGTTCGATACCGATACCGATACCGATAGTCCGATACCGATTCTTCGATAGTCTACTAAGTCGAAATGATTTCTCTTAAGCGTCGAGCATGTTATACACGGTTCAACTTGACGAGTCAGTAAATATTTTTGTGGTATTGTATGCTTGCAGCAGCAAATAAAGTTTTAGAGTCATTATAGGTCAATTAATCAAACTGAGTCAATCTATCTATTTCTAAATTGCAAGAGTCCACTTCTAGGATATGGGAGCTATATCCTAAATATCTAGGCTAAAATTAACTTGGTTAGGATACTAGAGTGTCCTTACTATCTAGCAAGCACTACCTTAGTCTAGTTACACTAGCATTACCTATATTTCCTACCATGCCTACACTCACACATTACACCCCAAGCCGTCCTGCATGCTAATAGGCATGTAGGCCTGCCTTCATTCCTCACTCTCTAAAGCACACATACACATATGTATATCACAGTTAGATGTATAGATATATACATCTATATAGAAGCACACAACTGATACACTCTAAAGGTCGGTTTTTCAGAAAAAACTTTATTTATTCAGTAACTTTGGTGAAAATAAATGTCCCAAGGATATTCTTAACAAAGAAGGCAGATGAAGAACTCGCACTGTCCTTGACACGGTGAACATATACACCATGAACCCAAACCCCATATTCATATTTACTAATCCAAACACCACCAAACTAATGGATAACACCCAATATAGATAACACATTATTTAGCCAATATATAAACTCAGATGAATTTGAGAAGCAAAGCCCGCCGTCGCCTCCGACCAAAGCCCGCCACCCAGCCCCCGACGCCCCCTCCCTAAGCCCGCCGCCTAGCTTCCGACGCCCCCGCCCCAAGCCCGCAGCCCAGCCCCCGATGCCCCAGCCCTAAGCCCGCCGCCCAGCCCTCGACACCCCCGTCCTAAGCCCGTCGCCCCCCACAGCCCCGCCACCCACAACCCCCCGCCCACCGTCGCCCCCCGCCGTCCAGCCCCCGACGCCCCCGTTCCAAGCCCGCCGCCCCTACCCCTATGACACCGTGAGAGACAGAGAGAGATAAAGAGAGAGAGAGGGGATTACCTTCGGAAGAGAGAGAGAGGAGAGGATGCCGACGTCGATCACCGAAGCCGCGGGAGAGAGAGAGAGGAGAGAGAGTAAATTTGGGGGGAATACGAAAAGTTCTCCCCGCCGTTTTAATTTAAGTCTGGAACATATATTTAGCGACGGACTAGCGACGGATTTTTAATGGTCGCCCGTTAGTTGCTCTTTTTGATACTTGTCGACTGAATATCCGTCGCTACGTAGTTGAAGAATTGTCCCGCCAATTCTCCCCATAATTCTTGCCAAATAATCGACTGCATAGTGACGGCTGAATATCCGTCGCTATATCTCCGACGCCCTAGCGACGGATGGGTGACCTTTTCTTCCCCTAAAAATAAAATAAAAAATGTAACGGCTTCTCGTCGGTAATCCGTCGGCTAGTTGCCACAACGCCGTCGCTAACGCCGACGGACGATATCCGTCGCTAATATTCTGTCGCTAATTTACTATATTTTGGTAGTGGTGTGATGGTTGTATAACTCCGCCAAGGAGGCAAACATTGGCCAGATAACCTTAATGCCATATTGGGTAGCTCTAACGGCATAAAGAAGACCGGCAGCTTTTAGGGTGGCTTCGTAAGTCAAGAGCACCCATCCAGTAAGGTCACTCCAAAATGGGATAGAATGTCTCCAACCTTCCATCCGCATCTTTTCCCCGGATACGACTCCTTCTTTGACAGCATCAAGTTGGAGAGAGTCTCAGCAGCGTAGGGGTGAAGATCAGTCGAGACATCGTTCATTATGACACCAGGTTGCAGCCCCCTCATGGAGTAGGACGTGGAACCCTTGACACATTTGAACGTGTCCTTCTTTCGGTCACTAGAGTTGAATTGGATCCTGCCAGAAACTACCCCGTGCAGTTCAGGGGTCATGTCCTATTTTATCTGCCTCTGCATAGCCAGATCAGTAAACGCTGATAGAGGGTATTGGTGCTTCATCGATGGCAACCATATTCTTTGGTTATTTAACTTAACTGCCAGAGGGTCTTCTAGACATATCGTCTCATAATCCTCGAATCCTACACTGTCACCAAACAGGAAGTACGGCTTCTTCAAACGACGTGTCCCTCCGAGCAAGAGCTTCTCGTCGTTAATCATCTGCTTCAGAAAGGTTTTGTCCTGTTCTAGTATGGCGATCGTCCGTTCCGTAGGTTGGTCATGACTGATCTTAGCCTGAACATTGCTAACCATGTTGGTTATGAGGCTTGTGCCAAGGACTTGGCAAGCAGAGCCGAAAGAGATTCCACCAAGTTCCGGGACACACATGTTAACTGCAAGGACAGAAGAGAAAGTCAGACTCAGAATCTGCAGAAAAAACTAATTGCTGGGGAAATCTTATGCGCCCAAAGGGTTATGCATCCAAAATAGCATGTGGCGCATAACATACAACAGCATGTGGGCGCATAACATACAGCAGCATATGGGCGCATAACATGCAGCAGCATGTGAGCGCATAACATGTAGCAATATGTCGGCGCATAACACACCACAGTGTTGGTGCATGCTTCTGTGGGCGCATATGAATGCTCACAGAAGCATGTTGCCTTGGACGCATGCGCCCAGGCAGAATAAAAGTCTGAGCATCGTAAATTAATGCCTAAGACTTTATTTTTGAGGCGTAGCCTCACCCAGGATCGGGTCTTGGACTGGCGAGGACGCTGTCGCAGGAGGAGAGCCACTCGGTGCAGCCCCTTTGCCCTTCGCAGATCTCTTGGCGGCCTTGGGAGATACGGTTCATACGTAGAGGAGATGAAAAGTCTGTTGAAAATTCTAAGAAAAAAAAACATTAATGAATTTTCTCTCTCTTTAAGGCCTATTTATAGGCATAGGCCAACTACTATACGCCCACTACTCCTATGCGCCTACGCGCCCACTGCGCACTATGTGTCCACTACGACTTATGCGCCCACGTGAAGACCCAGTCTCTTGCACACTATGTGACTGCCACTTGCTGACATGGACAACGCATGAAGGATGGACCTCTTCAAATTCTACCCTGATGAATCTGTCAGTTCAGATTTTCGAGGAAGATCTCAACAGCCATCTCTCTGACAGACTGGCCAAACTCTATGCGCCCAAAGGGAGAGCTATTCTATGCGCCCACTGCATCACGAGAAGACGGTCCATGCTTCTTTCAAAGTATTTTGAACTTTTTCAAGTATCGAAAACTTTGAAGGGGATCTTCTAGAAGCATGAAAATTACGGCAGACTTAACAACCATGTGCCCAAGCCAGGAAAGACATATGCGCCCAAGTCACCAGTGAAGCCATATGTGCCCAAGTCACCAGTGAAGTCATATGCGCCCAAGTCACCAGTGAAGTCATATGTGTCCAAGTCTCCAGAGTGAACTATGCGCCCATGCGCCCACTATAGGCTACTCCAGAAGGGGGTACATAGCCCTGTTTCAGGCTATGTGCCCAAGCCAGAACAGCCCCTGACTCGGTTAAACCCACGATCAATCGTGCACTGAAGCATACGACCACGTCAATCTCCATAAGCAGTCGTGCACCAAAGCATGCGGCCACGTCAACACCACAATCAACCTATGATCACGTATTCTGCATGCGCCTATACCCTATGCGCCCAAAGCAGGACTATATGCCCACATAAAAACCAGTATGTTTTCTCATGTGGGCGCATAACATCATTCCAGTACAAGAACGACTATAAAAGGGGTCTCATACCTCTTCAAAACACAGAACGGAGAGCATTCTTGCCAGTAAGCCGAGAGTTAGCAATTTTTTTAGGTTTTTTTCTACTTTTGTAATCGGAGTGTCAACAGAGTAAAGCAACAACTGCCGCTCGATCTCCATCGTCCCATTCCCCAGAATTTTTTTGTACTCGGGGATCCTCAGCGCAGGATCTCTCAGGCGTACTCGATTTGTGGTGCCTTGCGCCAATAAGAAAAGGCAATATTTCTTTTTCTTTTGTGTGTGTGTCCATAGGGTTAGGCTACACCTCATTGATCATGACCCCAGACACTTCTGAGACTGACAAAGAAGAGCGATCTAATTCTTCTGACTCTGTCTTATGGGATTCGGACACCAGTATAGGTCACATCCATGGGTGACTTTATCTTCTAATATGGTGATCGCCAAGTTCTCAGAAGACGACGACGACTTTGCTGAAATCCCTGAATTTGATCCTTGGGCACAAAGGATGGATATTCAATGGAAACTTTGCTTCAAGCAACGCGAACCACCTACCGAAGGTTAGTTGGTCCAGGTCGATGTCGGAGACAAAGCTTCTCCAAGGCCAATCTTCATTAGCAAAAGTCTCCCTGAAGCGGATAAACAAGAACTGATCCAACTCATTCGGGAATATATTAATGTATTCGCCTGGAACTATGAGGATATGTCAGGATTAGATCCTCAGATTGCTACTCATAAGCTCAACATCCTACCAAATGTGAGGCCAGTTATCCAACAATAGCGTTAATTTTGACCTGATATGATGGACGCTATTGTCACGATCCGCTACCTAAATTATTGGGACGGGTCGAGTCATGTCCAGCCTACGCTTGAGATAAAGCGTAGTAAGCTGTTCTAAAGATAAATAAGATAAGACCAAAGTGTGCTAACAATTCTATATTTAATAATGAGTCAGAATATATCCAAACACAAAATCATCTCGTATATAAATATGTTCCGAGTACATGGCTAAAAAGTAAAACTGGATACAGGTCCAGTTATGGAATACATAGTCTAATACATGACTACTCTCAAAATTCCTAAGTAAATAAACAAACTAGACGAGTTTTCCCGCAGGTACATGATCCTTGTAAAGTATAGCCTGATCCTCGACAGCAACTCCATAATAGAAATCACAAAGCAACTCCTCCTCAGTAAGTATACCTTTAATGTTATCCTGTCATGATGGAAGCAAGTACTGATTCTAACAAACTAAATATACGAAACATGAAATGAACAGAAGTATAGGAATCATGGCATATCATAATCTATCATGGCATCATATGTTTGTTTTAAAGTTTAATACTGTAGCATGTACGTGATCAATCAATAGGTAAAATAGGATGTACAGTGGCATATATCAATTTTCTGATGTATACATATGTACACATAAAGGCATCAATGTATATCCATACACAAATGCGGGACCAGAACATACGATAAAGTTACATATAGAATGTAACAATGCTCGGTAAATACATACAGAGAAGGGGGAATGATCATATACTCTACTATCAGTTTCCTCTTAACCTGTTTTATAACATATGAGGGATACAAGAACAGTATATATCATGGTGGATACTGAGAGCAGTATGAAACATAGTGATATACGACTTACAGTTTAAATATTAACATGGTTTATACACAATTCATTATATGCTGTAAATAAAGTTTGTAGAGGTACTTGCCTTCAGCAAAGCAAGGTAGTAAAAGAAATGCTATAGATGTCGGGTGACTCGTCACTGTAGAAATAATACATAAACTTAGTTTTCATACTAAGTTAAATACTAAGACACTAGTTGTACGACACGACTTTCTGACTGGACACCTAGCCAAATGATGACTTTAGCATAGGAGACCAATGTAGGTGACACAATACCCAAACTAACTTTTTAGGGCCTTTACACTAGTGTAGGATGAGGTCCAATACTACAATAACTCAAATCAACACAAAACATTGTAAGTCGTAACTATTCAATAAATAAACCTGACTGTACACAGTGTTCCAACAATTTTTGAGATAGACAAAAAGCTCAATTATACATAAAATATAGTACCAAGATGATCCTTGTTAATTATAGAAATTTATACTAATTTTTTTGGAATTTATAAACCCTCATAGATATTTATTAAAAATCAACAAACATATGTATCCTGAAAATGAGTTCTGTTTTCCTATTTTTCTAAAATGCCAAAATACTTACTAAATGCTGAAAAATTTATATTAAATTAGCTAAATTAACATAGTAGTTAATATAATTTTTTCCTTATTTTTACAGCACTTAAAATATATATAAAAATTCAAAAACAGCAAGTAACAATTACTGGAAAATAATTTATTAATTATTTAATATTTTATCCACGTATTCGAAATTGAACCGAAGTCCAGATACGGGACCCAAAGTCATGAATCAAGTCCAATATGACTTGTACAGACTTTGAATGTATTAGACACATTTGGACCCAAAAACTCATGCTAGGTTTGGACACCAAATGGCCATGATAAATAAAATACAATAATTAATATATTAAAATATACATTAAGGTATTTTAATAATATATTTTAAAGGGGTAAAATATACTAGTCATAAAATTATATAATAAAATAACTTGTGAATTTATATATAATAACATTTTGCACAAAAAATGTATTTGAAATATATATACATATACAACAAATACATTTGTATATATACATAAATATATAGATATTTATATATATATATATAAAAAATATAATGAATATATATATAATAAATATACATATATATATAAAAATACTTAATATAAAATATATATATATATATAAATACGTATATATATTATATATAACAGTATATATAATAATATATATATATATATATATATATATACATAAATACATATATATATACATATATACATATATATACATATATATATATATATATAAATACATATATACACATATATATATATATATATATATATATATATAATAAAATAAATAAAATAAAACAAAACAAAACAAAACACAAAAGGGGGGCTCGAACTCGGCCCGTTGGGACAGGGGTGGGTCTGAGCGCCACTCGGCTGACCAAGGGGGCAGCTCAAGCTTGCTGGTCGGGTTAGGGTTTAGGTTAGTTTTATTGTGAATTAGATTAACGGGCTGGAAAACAAACCAAACCCGATAACTAAACCTGATTGCCCAATGGTTCTGCGTCTTCGTGTCCTGGCAGTTAGGGACACGAAGACACATGAGTCCTGTATCCAAAGTGTGTACGACACGTACGACACGAGTTTCTCATGTCCATGTGCACCACTGGGTTCCTTGTCACAAGGCGAGTCCACACACGCGAATACGAGATACGACTCGACACACAGAAGAAAAGATACGTACGTGTCCGTCGAGCGGTAGCTTTCGGGGGTGCTAGCGGCGGCTGTAGGCGTCGGGGTCGGTGGCGAAGGATGGCGCTGGGTTCGTCTCGCTGTGGCGAACAAGGTGGTGGTGGTGGATCACGACGGCGGTGGCTGTAGCGGTGGCGCTGGCAAAGGGCGAACTCCGGCAAGCTTGTGGGAGAAGAAGGGGGCTATGGCGGTGGCTAGGGCAGTCGGGGTGGTGAATGGGGTTAGTGTTTCGGGTCGGGGGCCTATTTATAGGGTCGGGTTGGTCTTAGATTAAGGTTTCGATTAGGGTTTAGGGTTAGGGTTAGGGTTTAGTCGCCGGAGATGATGACGGCCGAAGGCGGTGATCGAGGTGCCATTTTGCAGAACCCCCCCCCCATGGATTTGAAAATTACAAATAAGCCCACCGCCTTTCAATGTGCAAATTCTAATTTGCACAAATACCCTCCGCTATGCTCTGTGCAAATATAATTTGCACAGATAATTCAAATATTGCATACTGGCTTTGAAACAATTTAATTAATTGCAAAAAGCATTAAAAACATTTTAATAAATTATAAATTAATATTTTTGGCTTTAAAATTATTTAAAAATTCTAGAAAATTCCTAATAATTATAATAATTCATTTTAAGGATAAAAAATGCTATTTAAAATTATAAAAATAATATTTTAAAATCTATGGGCTTACAAATCTTTCCTTCTTGAAAAATTTCGTCCTCGAAATTCACAAGGATAGAAGACTCAACAAACATTTAATATAACAAGCAATGCAAACAAATGACTAAGGCCACTATTAAGACTAACCTCTAAGGTATCAAGCGGGAACGGGTAGTTCTCTCGCGGCTGTTGGGTCTAACAAGTAAGGATATCTCTCTCTCATGTCCGACTCCCTCTCCCAAGTAGATTCCCCTGGAGAGTGACGCCTCCAAGCTACTCGTACCAAGGGTATGACTTTGTTCCTCAGCCTCTTCCCCCTCCTGTCCAATATCTCCACTGGCTGTTCAGTAACTGCAAGGCTCGGTCCGATCTCCAACTCTGAATGATCTAGCACATGTTCTGGTATCTCTAGAAGGGCTGACCATTCAAAGAGCTTATTCCCTAGACGAGTCGTGTTCTAATAATGTTGTTGAATACAACGCTCTACTCATCAGTCTTCAATTAGCCAAACAATTGGATATCGAATACCTTGAAGTCTACGGAGATTCTAAACTGATTGTTGTCACGACCCGCACCCTAGAGTAAGGGCACGAAAAGTGGGTACGTCCAGCCTACGCCACAGTGTCGGTGGTAGAACGATGTCCTAGGTCAATCATCTATCAATATATAAGGTACTTGTACAGTATATACACTCTGAATGGAGGTGACATAGCAGAGTACAGTCTCAATCACATCTAAGGCAGAAATGATAAGATAGATAGATAGATATGAAATAAAATAAAATCCACAGAGATACAACCAGATAGAAGTCTAAGTGTATAAGATATCACAAATTTAGATAACATCCCAAATCTCAAATATACAATAATCCATAGAGTAATATAATGAAAGACTTCCTAGTCTAAAGGAGTGTCATCCATTGCTAAGGGGTCCTGCTGCTGGTCCAGGTCACAACAGTCCTCTAGGGTAGTCCCATAATAGGTAGGACATAACGCCTCGTCCTCATCCTCTGTAATATTTCAACAGGTCCAGTCAGGATAGGAGCGAGCACAATACATCTCAACAAATCATAACAGGTTAGGAAATATAAACATACTAGAGAGTAAGATACATGAAACTGAAGAACAACATAATGTAAAAGAGAGACTGTAAGTTAATATCTACAATATATAATAGAGCTATCAGTGATAGTGATTCAGAGTACAATATGAACATGTGAACAGCTGGAGGGTGATTCATGACTATGCTAAAGAGGTGATTCATGACTATTCTACTTTGGAATTATTCACATGCTCAGTTTCTACTCTCCATCCCCAATCAATACACAAGGATCCAGTCAAGTTACGTTAAGATTTATGACAATACTACTAGCCCATAAAGGGTGATTCAAGAGTGATTCATGAATAGATTCGTGAAGGCTCTGTGATTCATGAGAGTACAGGAATCACAAGCTGATATATGAAGATTCATGATAATAGAAGTATGAGATACATGATGTAAGTGAAACACACGAGACAAGAGTATCTGATGCTCCCGAGGGGGATAACATCTCATAAAGGGATCCATATAGTACTAATCCGTGATACCAACGTGTCAGCGTCAAGTAAAGTAATCTAAAGCAGGAAATATAATCCTAAACAAGATAGGAAATGATCAGAGAATGTACTCGCCTGGTATCCTGAATATCTGAAAAGAATATACTGTCCGAGGAGTGGTTTCTCCTATAGAATAGTACAAGTCACTACATGTCTAAAATAATAAAATAAACTGCTACAATGCATCTACATGATGTTTGGGGTCAATCTAGGCTAAAGTCAACCCTTGGTCAACTCTAGTCAACTATACTAGTCAAACTAGGTCAACTAGGTCAAGCCTAACCCAAACAAGTCTCACTAAGCCTAACCATATCTATCCTAGCATCCACACACAATACAAGTCATACTAGTCATCAACACCAATCCACATGAGCATTCATGCCATACACATAAGCTATGTGCCATAGGCTATGTGCCATAGGCTATAGGCCATGTAGTCTATATCACATCTTTCATACATATTTCACATATTATACATACACTACATTAATATAATATCATACACATATATATGTATATACCACATTATTATATCAAGCATATAGAATATATTTATATTTACTTATAGGCTATTAACATATATATTACATACAGAGAGATAGAGAGAGGATACATGTGTATGTGTGAGTGTACTTGTAAATAAGTGTCAAGTAGTGTGTGTGAATATATGGTACATATGAGGGTGTAGTATAATGGACATAGTGTTGTGTCCATGTGTATTCAGAATTAGGCATAGGGAGTGTGTGTATGTGGCTAACAGTCAAGTGTGTCTCAGGTTTTAGATAGTGCAATGACAGTTAGTTTAGGTAGGGAAAAGTGTAATAGAGAAACAGTTTTCAGGAATAGTGATTTGTGTGTGTGTGTTTATATGACAGTAGGTAGGTTAGCTAACAGTGAAGGGTGTGTAATAGAAAATCTGTGTGTTAACAGTAAAGGGTGTTGTAGCTAGGGTGAGTGAGTGAGTGAGTGTCAACAGGAATCAGGAAAACAGTGATGTGTGAGCCTATTGGCTAGGGTGTGTGTAGTGGTAAATGAGCTCAGCTACAGGGAATTGAAATCAGTGAAATAACTCAGAAAATTAATGCCTATGTCAAAGTGTGAGAGCCATGTGTGTGTACTATCAATCAATGTATATCAATGTAATAAAATCTCAGGAATTCAATTGACAGTCCACATTAATCAGTCCAAACCCAATTCGAAAATCCATTTCCTGTGTTAGCCTCAAACCAAATCATGTAACCAACATTAACAATAATCTAATACATGTGTATTGAATTAACATGGAAATTTAAATCATTAACAACAGTTAAAAATACAATTAAATTCAGAAATCAAATTAATAAAAACTGTGTATCAGTGAAAGGGGGAAATGTTAATTCGACAGCTAAAAACAAGTTAATATTACAAATTAATGGTTGGTAATCACAAACACACATGTTCACGTGTCTCACAAGTCATCTCGTGTCTAGGTAACAGGACACGGCGTGTCAAATAGCCACGAACACACACAGACACGATCCTGCACAGAGCAGTCTCGTACGGCGAGTCCACGAGCTCGTGGATACGACACAGTGTACCAAGTGTCACATGCACAAGCCTAGGTGTTTGCCTAGTGTAGGACTACCCCACTGACACCCTGTCCTATGTCCACAATGTGTATCGTGTCGTGTCCAACCACGTATCAGTGGCTAAAAACGTACGTGTGCAGCACAGTGTCGGGTCAGTGCACGCGTGTTTACTCTTTCGACACGACACGTGACAAGGTTTTAGGGGAGTCGTGTCAGACACTGCCCCTACCTCTGTGTCGAGTGGCACGAGTCCAAGTGTCGTATACAGTGCACACGATACAACGAATAGCAGGACAGTGTCCCGTATGTCAGCACAACGTGTTCGTGTCCTCGTGTGGACACGACACGACTCTAAATTCACAGATCAAGGACACGAATCAAGAGACAAACCCTAGATCTAGGAATCCAATCAAAAACAATTCCAAAATTAGCACAAAATGTTGGTTGTGGCATTTCTACAAACACCTAGACTAGGGAATTGATACATGTCCGATACGGACACGAAAACACATGCAATGGACACCAAACTTTTACTATAGCTAGGAGACACACTAGATCTAGGCTACCATACAATAAAAACAGAATTAAAATAGAATTAGAGGGGTTTACCTATAGATTGCAAGGATCAAAAAAAGCCCCAAATCAAACGGTTACCGTTGCTATCCAAATTCTCCAAATTGTTCTAAAACTGAAATTACTCCTCAAAATCAGCAAGTAGGGGTTGATTAGAATCATATGAAAAAGATTTGGGTCAAAAAGGATTAAAAATAAATTTAATAGGAATTTTGGAAAGTGGAGATTTACTTTTCCTTCTAAAAACTTGGTTGAGCACAAAAGAGGCAAGAACAAAAAAATGGACATTAAATAGGGGTTGAAAACCCTAGGTTGGCCGGCCACTAATGGGTTGGTTAGGGTTAGGGCTCAAGTCATGGGCCTATGGGCTTAAGTCACAAGTCATGAAATAAAAAATCACAAGTCATGAAATTATTTCCCTATTCTTAATTCTTCCTATTGAAACTATATTCTAGTGACTAAAAATAGGTTAACTTAAGCTAGACTAGGGTCACACCATAGCTAGGGTTAGCTTCTAGGTTAGTCTACAAGTCTCCATTAGCTAAGGTCAAAACTAGAATCACTAATTCCATAAATTATAATAAATTCAAAAATTCACCAAATGACTAAAATACCCTCAAGCTAAAATGTGGTAGCAACAAATCTACCCTCCTTAAAATAATTCCGTCCTCGAAATTAAAAGACGAAACCAAACTGATGAGAAGGATAGACAATCATACCTCAGGGTCCAAACAGATATGGGTATCGCTCGCGCATCTCATCCTCCCGCTCCCAGGTAGACTCTCCTGGAGAATGATGCCTCCATACGACGCAAACCAAGGGTGTCACCTAGTTTCTCAGCACCTTCTCTCGACGATCCAGAATCTCCACAGGCTGCTCTGGATAACTGAGAGTAGGTCCCAGCTCAATCTCCGAATGATCAAGTATATGGCTAGGGTCAGCCACGTACCGTCTCAACTGTGATACGTGGAATACGTTGTGGACACCCACTAGTGCAGATGGCAAGTCTAGCCTGTATGCCATGTCACCGACCCTCCCACTGATCACGAAAGGTCCAATGAAGCGCGGGCTAAGCTTCCCACCTCCACCAAAACGTATGGTACCACGAGTCAGAGATATCCTCAGAAAAACTATGTCTCCAACCTAATCACAAACAAGGTCTCAAGTTACTAAATAATCAAACATGATCAAACAAACACAAAAACAAACAACCTACTTCTAATCCTATCTCTAATCTGTACCTCAAACTCCAAAGGCCTTCGGTGGCTATCGGCCCAGTGCCGATGTCTGTCATGCGCCATGCGAAGTCTGTCCCTAAAGAGCTTCACCTTCTCGGCTGCGTCAACAACCATCTCAGGTCCCAATAAAGCTCACTCTCCAACATCATACCAAGATAAGGGTGTACGACACCTACGCCCGTACAGAGCCTCGAAAGGTGACATCTCAATGCTGGCCTGATAACTGTTGTTGTAAGCAAACTCCACCAAGTGTAGGTGATCCTTCCAGGAACCTCCAAAATCTAAGATGCTCGTCTGCAGCATGTCCTCGAGCGTCTGAATAGTCCTCTATGACTGTCCGTCCGTTTGGGGATGGTATGCAGTACTAAACTTGAGCTGAGTGCCCAAACTAGTCTGCAGACTCCTCCAGAAATGGAAAGTAAAGCGATTATCCCGATCTGAGACAATGCTGACCAGAACACCATAAATCCTGACGATCTGCCATATGTACATCTCTACAACCCTCTCAGTAGACGTACCCACTTTAAATGGCAAAAAGTCGGCCGATTTGGTCAACCTGTCTACGATGACCCAAATAACATCTTTCCTTCCTGGTGTACGCGGTAACCCAGATACAAAATCCATCGTGACATGCTTTCACTTCCACTCTGGAATAGGCAATGGCTGCAATAATCCTCAAGGCCTCTGCCTCTCTGCCTTGACCTGTTGATAGACCAAGCACCTGGCTACGAAGCGAGCTACCTCCCACTTTATTCCATACCACCAGACATGCTCTCTCAGATCCCTGTACATCTTGTTGGCACCAGGATGTATAGAGTACTGAGATCTGTGAGCCTCCTGCATAACCTGCTCCCTGAGCTCTCCACTAGGCACACACAGCCTGGAACCGTGCCTCAAAGCGCCATCCTCTGTAAGAGAAAACTCACCATCCACTAGCCCTGCTCGAACCTGCTCTCGAATATACCGCAGAGCAACATCCTCGAACTGCGTCGTCTTGATCCTCTCTATCAAGTTCGACTGAATCTGAAGGCCCCACATCTGCATCTGAACTCCAGGCACAATCACCTCAATCCCCAGGCTCTCCAAATCAGCAAGCAAGTGATGGTCCATAGTCAAACACATGGCTGTCGAATACCTACTCAAGGCATCGGCAACCATGTTGGCCTTCCCTGGGTGATACTGTAGTGAGATATCAAAGTCCTTTATCAGCTTTAGCCACCTACGCTGCCTCATGTTGAGCTCTTTCTGTATAAACACATACTTCAAGCTCTTATGATCTGTGAAGATCTCCACCCTCTCTCCATACAAGTAGTGCTTCCACAACTTTAAAGCAAAAAATCACTGCGGCCAGCTCCAAGTCGTGGGTAGGGTAGTTCTTCTCATGGAGACGTAACTGTCTGGAAGCATAGACAATCACCTTCCCATGCTGCTGCAAGACACAACCCAACCCCTTTCCTGAAGCATCATTATAGATAGTGAACCCTCCTAAACCTGATGGCAATGTCAGAATCGGAGCTGTCGTCAGCCGCTTCTTCAACTCATCAAAAGCATCCCGACTGTCATGATCCGCTACCCAAATTGTTGGGCCGGGCCGAGTCATATCCAGCCTACGCTTGAGATAAAACGTAGTAAGCTGTTCTAAAGATAACAAGATAAGACTAAAATGTGCTAACAGTTCTATATGTAATAAAGAGTCATAAATGTTCCAAACACAAAAGTCATCTCATATATAAGTATGTCCCAAGTACAAGTCCGAAATATAAAGCTGGATACAGGTCCAGTCATAAAATACATAGTCTAATACATGACTACTCTCAAAAGTTCAAAGTAAATAGACAACTAGACGAGTTTCCTCGCAGGTACATCCTCGTAAGATAAAGCCTGGTCCTCGGTAGTAACTCCATAATATGAATCACAGAGCAACTCCTCCTCAGTAAGTATACCTACAACGTTATCCTGTCAGGACGGGAGCAAGTACTGATTCTAACAAACTAAATATACGAAACATGAACAGAAGTGTAATAAACTGGAATCATGGCATATCATGGTTTAATTGGTTCTTTTTAGAAATGACAACATATATTTGTTTAAAAGTTTAAATCGTAGCATGTACGTGATCGGTCAATAGGTGAATAGGATATACAGCGGTACATATCAAGTTTTTCTGGCATGTACATACGTACACGAACGGCATCGGTGTATATCCATACACAAATGCGAGATCAGAACATACGGCAAAGTTACATATAGAATGTTACCGTACGCGATAAACACATACGGAGAAAGGGGTCATGATCACGTACACTACTAACAGTTTCCCCTTAACCTGTTATTTAAACATGTGAGAGATATAAAAAACTGTCCTAAACATGGTAAAGACTGAAAGTAATACAACATGTAAAGTTTTAACTTGCTACCCCAAGGATCAGCATTTAACATGGTTGGAAAATCACAGTTTATTGTTATAGCAGTATGTAAAGTTTGTAGAAGTACTTGCCTTTAGTAAAGCAAAGTAGCAATAAAAATGCTATAGATGTCTGGTGACTCGTCACTGTAGAAATAACACATAAACTTAGTTTTTATACTAAGTTAAACACTACGACACTAGTTGTGTGCTACGACTTTCTGACTGGATACCTAGCCAAATGATGACTTTAGCATAAGAGACCAATGTGAGGTGACACAATATTCTAACTAACTTTCTAGGGCCTTTACACTAGTGTAGGGTGAGGTTTAACACGACTATAACTCAAACAACTCAAAATATTACAAGTCGTAACTATTCAATAAATAATTTAAACTGTACACTGTGTTCCAACAATTTTTGAAATAGACAAAAAGCTCAATTTTTTTATGAAAAAAAGTACCAAAATTATCTTTGTTAATTATAGAAATTTATACTAATTTTTCTGGAATTTATAAACCTTCATAAATATTTATTAAAAATCAGCAAACATATGTATCCTGAAAATGAGTTCTATTTTTCTATTTTTATAAAATAACGAATGTACTTACTAAATGCTGGAAAAACTATAATAAATTAGCTAAATTAACATAGTATTTAAATACAATTTTTCCCATATTTTTATAGCAACTGAATTATATATAGAAATTCAAAAACAGCAAGTAACCATTTCTGGAAATTAATTAATTATTTATTTACTATTTTGTCCATGTATTCGAAATTGAACCGAAGTCCAGATACAGGACCCAGAGCCATGAATCAAGTCCAATATGACTTGTACAGACTCTAAATGTATTAGACACAATTGGGCCCAAAAATCCATGCTAGGCTTGGACATCAATTGGCCATGATTAATAAAATACAGGAATTTAAATATAAATAATATATTTTAAAGTGGTAAAATATACAAGTCACAAAATTATACAATAAAATAACTTGTGAAATTTTACATAATAATATTTTGTACAAAGTAGAATTTGAAATACATATATAAATATACAACAACAATATATATATATATATATATATATATATATATATATATATATATATATATATATATATATATATATATATATATATATATATATATATATATATATATATATATATATATATATATATATATATATATATATATATATATACATATATAAAAATACTAAATATAAAAAATATATTTATATATATATATATATATATATATATATATATATATATAGTATATGTACATATACATAACAGTATATATAATAATATATATATATACATAAATATACATGTATACATATATATATTTTTTACATATATATATATATATACATAAATATACAAAAAATATATATATATATACATAAATATACATGTATACATATATATACATAAATATACATGTATACATATATATATATATATATACATATATATACATATATATACATATATATAAAAAAATATATATATATAAATACATATATATACATATATACATATAAAAAAATATATATACATATATACATATAAATAATAAAATAAAAACATAAACAAAACAAAAACAAAACAAAACAAGGAAGGGGGGCTCGAACTCGGCCAGGACAGAGGGTAGGGTTTTAGCACGCTCGGGCTGGCCAAGGGGTCAGCCCGAGTCAATTGTTTAGGGAAGGGTTCGGGTTAGTTTTATGTTAGAATTCAGGTTAATGGGTTTTAACCCGATAGCCCAAACTTCGTATCCTGACAGTTAAGGACACGAAGATACACAAGTCTCGTGTCCGGGTCATTCACGACATGCACGACACGAATTAGACGTGTCCAAACTTACCTACGCATTGCTCGTGTCCTGGCGAGTCACATATGTTAAAATGAGACACAGAATCGACACGAAAGAGAGCTGACACGTACGTGTCTGGCAGGCTGGGGGTTGTGGAGGGTGCTGGACGGCGGAGGAAGCGTCGTGGTCGTGGCGCTGCACTCGCCTTGGTGTGGCGAACTCGGTAGTGGTGGTCGATGGTGGCAGAGGTAGCTGTGGAGGCGGTGCTAGGGGTCGTCGGAGTTAGGGTTTCGGTGGGGCCTCGTCGGGGAAGAAGGGGGGTCGTGGTGGTGTGCTAGGGTTAGGGTTTGGTCTGGGGGGTATTTATAGGGAGGAGGAGGTCAGTTTCAGGGCTGGGGCTGGCCGGGAAAAGTGGGGAAAGGTCGGTGGTCGTCGGTCATCGGGGACAGCTGGTCGAGAACGTGGGGGGGGTGACTGGTAAATTACAGTAAGGTCCCCCAAATTTGGGGTTTTGCAGAAAAGTCCTATGCCTAACAGTTTGCAAATATAATTTGCAAACTGTAATTAAAACAAATCATATAATTGCAAACAGACATAAAAACAATTAAAACAATTACAAAGTGATATTAAAACAATTCAAATAATTACAAAATGATATATTCTTTACTTAAAATTATTTAAAAATTATTTAAAAATTCTAGAAAAATTCCTAATAATTATATTAATTTATTTTAAATACATAAATGCTATTTAATATTATTAAAATATTATTTTTGAAATCCAGGGCTTACACTGACAATCCTCTGACCAAACAAACTCAGCATCCTTCCGGGTTAGCCTGGTCAACGGCTCTGCAATCCGGGAGAAATCCTGTACGAACCTCCTGTAGTAGCCTGCTAGTCCCAAGAAGCTCCTGATTTCTACTACTGAAGTCGGCGCCGACCAAGCCTCAACTGCTGTGATCTTCTTTGGGTCTACTGAGATTCCATCTCTAGTCACCACATGACCCAAGAAGTCAACTATGTCCAGAAAGAACTCGCACTTCGAGAGCTTGCCATACAGCCTCTCTCTCCTGAGTGTCTCCAGAACCACTCTCAAGTGCTCCTCGTGCTCCTCCTCGATCTTCGAATACACCAGGATATTATCGATGAACGCCACCACGAACTTGTCCAAGTACTGGTGGAACACCTTGTTCATCAAGTTCATAAATACTGCCGGTGCATTGGTCAGCCCAAACGGCATAACCAAGAACTCAAACTGTCCATACCGCGTCCTGAAGGCGGTCTTCGGAATATCCTTCCTCTTCACCTTCACCTGATGATAACCTGACCTCAGATCAATCTTGGAGAAAACCCGAGCTCCGCTCAACCGATCAAAGAGATCATCGATCCGTGGCAGTGGGTATCTGTTCTTGATCGTAAGGTTGTTGAGTGCCCTGTAGTCGATACACATCCGTACCGACCCATCCTTCTTGGGTACAAAGAGTACCGGTGCTCCCCAAGGTGAAGAACTCGATCGGATGAAGTCCTTGTCCTGCAGCTCATCCACCTGCTTCTTCAGTTCCACCAACTCACTGTTGTTCACTCGATAGACATGCTGAGAAATCGGTTCCGTATCGGAAACCAAGTCTATCGAGAACTCAATATCCCTGTCTGGTGGAAGCCCCGGCAACTCCTCCGGAAAGACGTCCATAAACTCTGCAATCAAAGGATGTGGAGCCACCTGCTCCTTAACTAAAGCTTCGCAGAAAAGTCTGTCGTCCTGCTCCGCCTGCCGGCGAGTGTACTCAAACTCTGGCTCTCCTAGCTCTCCAAATAGAACTCTACCCCCTCGGCAATCTATGCTGGCGTGATACCTGCTCAACCAATCCATACCTAATACGATATCGTAGTTCGGTAGTGGCATTACGAACAGGCTCACCTCCAACTCTCGGCCTCCCAAAATAACGCTCTGCCCTCTGCAAACATCACTCACGAGGATAACACCACTCCCGGTCATGATCTTACAGGTCCTAGACAATGGTTCAGATACAATGCTGTGTCTAATAGCAAATGATACCGACACAAAACTATGGGAAGCTCCGAAATCAAATAAGGCAAAAGCTGAAATGGAATCAAGAAGAACCGAACCTGTAATCAACTCTCTAATGGCCTCTGCATCCTCAGCCGACATGGCGAAAGCTCGCCCCTGCTGACCTCTCCGAGTCTGCTGCTGATGCTGGACGAACATCTGCTGCTGAGTCTACAGTGGTCCCCTCTGCTGCCCTGTCGGAGCCTTGGCTCCCGCTCTCTGTGCTACTCTACCTATGAACTGAGCGGACTCCTTCAGCTGATGATCAGCTGCTCCACAAAGAAGGCACCTACCCAATCTCTTCCTGCACTTATTCCACCCGTGCCCCAGCTTCTTGCAATAAGCACAGCTGGTGGTCTGCTGTCTCGGTGCGTGCTGCTGTACCCTCGGCTGCTGATGCTACACCTGCTAGAAAGGTGTCCGGCCCTGCTGCTGAAATTGCTGCTGATGTACTGGCCTCTGCGGCTGCTGGTGCTGAAAATGAGGCCTCTTGGCCTGGCCCCCGCTGCTGCTAGCTTCCTGGAAGTTCCGACCCCTCTTGAGCCTCAGCTCAAGATCATCCTCTGCGGCTAAAGCATCCACCAAGATCCCCTCGAAAGGAGTGCTGCGGGCACTCTTGGTATAGGACTTCACCTCTTTGACCAGTCCCTTTCTGAACCTTCGGGCCTTTGTCGCCTCGGATAACCCCTCGATAAATCTGTCCAGATGCCAGAACTCCCTAGCATACTCCTCTACGGACTGACTGCCCTGCACTATGGCCTCGAACTGAGTCTCGAGGGCACCTAGCGCTGCATTTGGGAAAAACTTCTCCTTGAACAGCTTCTTGAATGCTGCCCAAGTCTGTCCTGGCGTACCAACCCTCGGATCGGTCTGGTACCAAGTGCGGGCCAAATCCTGCATCATGTTGGCCGCCACCTCGATCTGAAGCCTCGCTGGAATTACGGCCAGTCTGAAAATCTCCTCCATATGCTCTATCTACTCATCGGCGTACATAATGCCCTCTGTACCCCGGAAACCCCTCGGGTGCATCTTCTGGAAGTCTTGGATGCCCTTCTCCCTCGGCGGATACGGCTGCTGAACTGCCACGGGCTGAGCTGCTGCCCTCTCGACTGTAGTCAGGGCCAGATCAATGCCCCGACTAAACTCTGCAGTCTGACGCTGCTGCTGGGCCTACTGGGCCTCCATGAACTGCTGAAAGAATGTGAATAGCTGAACTGCGTCAACTGTCCCCGAAGGTGGCTGCATCTGCTGGAGCATCTCCAGAATCACCGGACTCGGCCTGTGCACTGCTGGTGGAGGGGCTCCTCCGAACGCAGCTGAAACACCCACCCCAGCTGGCATGACTGGGGCTGCGGTACCGGGAGCTGGCTGCTGCTGCTGAGGACGAGAGGTGGCAGACCCCTTTGCAACGTCCCCCGGTCCGGGATGATGCGATCTCGTCTCTACCATCTTGGAGACACAGATCAAACAAGAAAACAATAGCTGAGAATGAGTCGAAATAGCAAAAGAGGATAGTTTATATTCAAAGGAAGACAATAAGCAGCAAAATATAGATATACGGAATCTGATAAGGAGTTTTTTCCTAATGTGATTGAGTACCTTCAAGAATATCCTAATCCTACTGCAGGCTGCAGCGATACTCTAGTTCGAATACCACTGCATTTCTAAACTCGACCTGCATGGGCCACCACTAAAAACGTGTCACGGCCCGCACGCTAGAGTAAGAGCACGATAAGTGGGTACGTCCAGCCTACGTCGTAGTATCGACGGTAGAACGCTGTCCTAGGTCAATCATCTATCAATATATAAGGTACCTGTACAGTATATACACTCCGAATGGAGGTGACATAGCAGAGTACAGTCTCAATCACATCTAAAGCATAAATGATAAGATAGATAGATAGATATAAAATGAAATAAAATCAAAAGAGATACAACCAGATAGAAGTCTAAGTGTCTAAGATAACACAAATCCAGATAACATCCTAAATCTCAAATATACAATAATCCATAGAGTAATATAATGAAAGACTTCCTAGTCTAAAGGAGTGTCATCCACTGCTAAGGGGTCCAGCTGCTGGTCCAGGTCACAACAGTTCTCTAGGGTAGTCCCATAATAGGTAGGACAGCACCCCTCATCCTCATCCTCTGTAATATTTCAACAGGTCCAGTCAGGGCAGGAGTGAGCATAATACATCTCAACAAATCATAACAGGTTAGGAAATATAAACATGCTAGAGTGTAAGATACATGAAACTGAAGAACAACATAATGTAAAAGAGAGACTATAAGTAAATATCTACAATATATAAGAGAGCTATCAGTGCTAGTGATTCAGAGTACAAGATGAACATGTGAACAGCTGGAGGGTGATTCATGACTATGCTAAAGAGGTGATTCATGACTATTCTACTTTGGAATTATTCACATGCTCAGTTTCTACTCCCCCATCCTCAATCAATACACAATAATCCAGTCAAGTTACGTTAAGATTCAAACTTTTTCAAGTATCGAAAACTTTGAAGGGGGTCTTGTAGAAGCATGAAAATTGCGACAGACTTGACAACCATGCGCCCAAGCCAGGGAAGACATATGCGCCCAAGTCACCAGTGAAGCCATATGTGCCCAAGTCACCAGTGAAGTCATATACGCCCAAGTCACCAGTGAAGTCATATGCGCCCAAGTCTCCAGAGTGAACTATGCGCCCATGCGCCCACTATAGACTACTCCAGAAGGGGGCGCATAGCCCTGTTTCAGGCTATGCGCCCAAGCCAGAACAGCCCCTGACTCGGTCAAACCCACGATCAATTGTGCACTGAAGCATACGGCCACGTCAGTCTCCATGAGCAGTCGTGCACCAAAGCATGCGGCCATGTCAACACCACGATCAACCCACGATCACGCATTCTGCATGCGCCTACACCCTATGCGCCCAAAGCAAGACTATGCGCCCACATGAAAACCAGTATGTTTTCTCATATGGGCGTATAACATCATTCCTGCACAAGAACGACTATAAAAGGGGTCTCATACCTCTTCAAAACACAGAACGGAGAGCATTCTTGCCAGTGAGCCGAGAGTTAGCAATTTTCTTAGGTTTTTTTCTACTTTTGTAATCGGAGTGTCAACAGAGTAAAGGAACAACTGCCGCTCGATCTTCATCGTCCCATTCCCCAGAATTCTTTTTGTACTCGGGGATCCTCAGCACAGGATCTCTTAGGCGTACTCGATTTGTGGTGCCTTGCGCCAATAAAAAAAACAATATTTCTTCTTTTTTTGTGTGTGTGTCCATAGGGTTAGGCTACACCTCGCTGATCATGACCCCAGACGCTTCTGAGACTGACAAAGAAGAGCGATCTAATTCTTCTAACTCATGGGATTCGGACACCATCATAGGTCACATCCATGGGCGACTTTATCTTCTAATATGGTGACCGTCGAGTTCTCAGAAGACGACGATGACTTTGCTGAAGTCCATGAATTTGATCCTTGGGCACAAAGGATGGATATTCAATGGAAACTTTGCTTCAAGCAACGCGAACCACCTACCGAACGTTAGTTGGTCCAGGTCGATGTCAGAGACAAAGCTTCTCCAAGGCCAATCTTCATTAGCAAAAGTCTCCCTGAAGCAAATAAACAAGAACTGATCCAGCTCATTCGGGAATACATTAATGTATTCGCCTGGAGCTATGAGGATATGTCAGGATTAGATCCTCATATTGCTACTCATAAGCTCAATATCCTACCAAATGTGAGGCCAGTTATCCAACAACAGCGTTAATTTTGACCTGATATGATAGACGCTATAGAAGCTGAAGTCAAAAAGCTTATTTCTTGCAGCTTTGTCAGAAAAGAATAACCTCCCGACTGGGTGGCTAATGTCGTCCCAGTTATGAAGAAAATATGATAGGTCCGAGTCTACATCGACTTTAGAGACCTTAATAAAGCTTGTCCCAAGGATAAGTTTTCTCTTTCGATCACTGATGTCATGATCGACAACACTTGCGGGTTCGAACGGATGTCTTTCATGGACGGGTTTTTTTTGATACAATCACATCAGGATGAACCCCAAAGATGAAAAATATATATCTTTCCGTACTCCTCTAGGGGTCTACTATTACACAGTCATGTCGTTTGGTCTCAAGAACGCTGGTGCAACCTATCAGCGGGCTATGAGCACCATCTTTCGTGAGCATTTGCAGAAGACAGTTGAATGATATGTCGACGATATTGCTGTTAAAAGTTGTCTAAAGGAAGATCACATCGAAGACTTAAGAACTATCTTCAATCTAATGTGCCAACATCAACTCAAGATGAATCCCACCAAGTCATTCCTGGGAGTCTCTAGTGGCAAATTTCTCGGATTCATTATTACCTCTAAGGGTATACATGTTGACCCTGAAAAAGTTAAAGCCATTGAAGAGATGCGTCCTCCATACAACCTAGAAGAGCTACGTGGATTCTAGGGACGACTTGCGTACATCAAAAGATTTATCTCAAATCTCTCTAGACGCTGCAGATCGTCCACTCAACTAATGAAGAAAGGTGTGTCTTTCATTTGGACAGACGAATGTCAGCAAGCATTTGAAGACATAAAGCAGTACTTAATGAACCCTCTAGTCCTAGTGCCTCTAGTCACAGGAATATCCTTCCTGATGTATGTTCGAGCAATGGATCATTCTCTAGGTGCCTTACTAGCTCAGAAGAACAAGAAAGGTCATGAGCAAGCTATCTATTATCTCAGTCGTACGATGATCGGTGCTGAACACCGATACAGTCCAGTGAAAAAAGAATGTTTAGTCCTGATGTTTGTTGTTCAAAAAATACGATATGATATCACGGGCCAAACCATTCATGTCATCTCTAGAGTCAACCCTCCCCGAATCTTGATGAAGAAATCCAGTATACTCAATTCCAGACTCGCTACATGGGCCATACTACTGGTACAGTATGATATGATCTATGTTCCACAAAAGTCCGTTAAGGGTCAAGCCCTAGCTGATTTTCTGGCTGCCCATCCGATTCCTGAGACATCTAAACTCTATGACAAAATTTTTGATGAAACTCTGGAATCCAACATGACTTCAGAAGGAATCTACGCTTGGCGTCTATTCTTCGATGGTGCATCCAAAATTAGATCCAAAGGCACTATCGTCGTCGGAGTTGGAATCGTTCTGGTATCTCTAGAAGGGCTGACCATTCAAAGAGCTTATTCCCTAGACGAGTCGTGTTCTAATAATGTTGTTGAATACAACGCTCTACTCATCAGTCTTCAATTAGCCAAACAATTGGATATTGAATACCTTGAAGTCTACGGAGATTATAAACTGATTGTTGTCACGACCCGCACCCTAGAGTAAGGGCACGAGAAGTGGGTACGTCCAGCCTAGCCGCAGTGTCGGCGGTAGAACGATGTCCTAGGTCAATCATCAATCAATATATAAGGTACCTGTAAAGTATATACACTCCGAATGGAGGTAACATAGCAGAGTACAGTCTCAATCACATCTAAGGCAGAAATGATAAGATAGATAGATAGATATGAAATAAAATAAAATAAAATCCACAGAGATACAACCAGATAGAAGTCTAAGTGTCTAAAATATCACAAATCCAGATAACATCCTAAATCTCAAATATACAATAATCCATAGAGTAATATAATGAAAGACTTCCTAGTCTAAAGGAGTGTCATCCATTGCTAAGGGGTCCTGCTGCTGGTCCAGGTCACAACAGTCCTCTAGGATAGTCCAATAATAGGTAGGACAGCACGCCTCGTCCTCATCCTCTGTAATATTTCAACAGGTCCAGTCAGGACAGGAGCGAGCACAATACATCTCAACAAATCATAACAGGTTAGGAAATATAAACATACTAGAGAGTAAGAAACATGAAACTGAAGAACAACATAATGTAAAAGAGAGACTGTAAGTAAATATCTACAATATATAATAGAGCTATCAGTGCTAGTGATTCAGAGTACAAGATGAACATGTGAACAGCTGGAGGGTAATTCATGACTATGCTAAAGAGGTGATTCATGACTATTCTACTTTGGAATTATTCACATGCTCAGTTTCTACTCCCCCATCCCCAATTAATACACAAGGATCCAGTCAAGTTACGTTAAGATTCATGACTATACTACTGGCCCATAAAGGGTGATTCAAGGGTGATTCATGAATAGATTCGTGAAGGCTCTGTGATTCATGAGAGTACAGGAATCACAAGCTGATACATGAAGATTCATGATAATAGAAGCATGAGATACATGATGTAAGTGAAACACACGAGACAAGAGTATCTGATGCTCCCGAGGGGGATAACATCTCATAAAGGGATCCATATAGTACTAATCCGTGATACCAACGTGTCAGCGTCAAGTAAAGTAATCTAAAGCAGGAAATATAATCCTAAACAAGATAGGAAATGATCAAAGAATGTACTCGCCTGGTATCCTGAATATCTGAAAAGAATATACTGTCCGAGGAGTGGTATCTCTTATAGAATAGTACAAGTCACTACATGTCTAAAATAATCAAATAGTCTGCTACAATGCATCAACATGATGTTTGGGGTCAATCTAAGCTAAAGTCAACCCTTGGTCAACTCTAGTCAACTATACTAGTCAAACTAGGTCAACTAGGTCAAGCCTAACCCAAACAAGTCTCACTAAGCCTAACCATGTCTATCCTAGCATCCACACACAATACAAGTCATACTAGTCATCAACACCAATCCACATAAGCATTCATGCCATACACATAAGCTATGTGCCATAGGCTATAGGCCATGTAGTCTATATCACACATTTCACACATATTTCACATATTATACATACACTACATTAATATAATATCATACACATATATATGTATATACCACATTATTATATCAAGCATATAGAATCTATTTATATTTACTTATAGGCTATTAACATATATATTACATACAGAGAGAGAGAGAGAGGATACATGTGTATGTGTGAGTGTACTTGTAAATAAGTGTCAAGTAGTGTGTGAGAATATATGGTACATGTGAGGGTGTAGTGTAATGGACATAGTGTTGTGTCCATGTGTATTCAGAATTAGGCATAAGGAGAGTGTGTATGTGGCTAACAGTCAAGTGTGTCTCAGGTTTTAGATAGTGCAATGATAGTTAGTTTAGGTAGGAAAAAGTGTAATAGAGAAACAGTTTTCAGGAATAGTGATTTGTGTGTGTGTGTGTTTACATGACAGTAGGTAGGTTAGCTAACAGAAAAGGGTGTGTAATAGGGAATCTGTGTGTTAACAGTAAAGGGTGTTGTAGCTAGGGTGTCACGCCCCAGAACCAGAATACTGGAGAGCGGGGGCAGACATAGCCAGCTACGTATAACGGAATGGGATCCACACCGCTATACGGTCACGGCTGTCTAGATATGTGAGGATTTATCTACAAGCCATCAGTCTCTTAAGGTCATAAAATAGCCTATTGTCTCAATCTCAACCAACTAATAATAATCACAAGATATCAGATCTCCAAATATACAATTGTAAGGCATCCCAAACATTACATATCCAGATGATCATGAAGCTAGTCGTTACAAAATGTGAGGACTAGCAAGAGTTCAGTCATACATGATCAACCCCCGGGGCTTGTCAATCATATTACAGCCCGTAGGCAGACAGTAAGTAAGTACAATCGAGCTAACACTTGCTCGTCGGCTAAACGCCTCAAAAGAATAATTTACAATATTACAGTGGGAGAACAAAAGAAACCCACTCGATGCCCTGGTTACGCCTGGTGACCACCATCGGGCTGGAAAGCAGGGAGATCCTTTGGTGCTGCTCCGGTATCTGGCCATACAAAACCAGCTGGGTCAGACCCCAGAAAGAGCAAGTGCCACAAAGGAGGCTTCACTTAAGGACTAAAACCAACAAATCATTAGCATTCAACAAGTAAAAAAAACAATAAGTAACACAGATTGGGGTTCGAGCACTACCAATGCACTTGTCCCAATCAGAGAAAATAATTAAGAGAAGCATCATGTTAAATAAAATATAGCTGGACAATATATATGAAAAGAAGACAATAATGAAAGTGACAATGAAGGGTACAATTAGGATAGTACAATCTGGAGTGACAATAGTGTTCAAGCATTATAGTGACAATCTGGAGTGACAATCATTCAATCATGCTGGTACAATCTTGCAATCGATCACTTCTAGACAATACTAAACTGGACTAGACTCCATCCAATCAATCACGGCCAATCATTGCCTACGGCTTTCTACATTAACTAACTAGGGTTATCACAATCCTAGTTACTAGCAAGATGCAATGAGATGCTCCAAGTAGTCACAGGCCCTGCAGCTACCCAGGTTATCCAGGCAATCATTATAGTGACAATCCAGAGAGTTCAATCATTAAAGTGTCAATGGAGGGAGAGTGCAAGACAATAGAGTCCAATCATTAAAGTGACAATCGAGAGTGCCCCACATGACAGTGGGCTGGAAATGTGCCCTACTCGTCGGCAGGCTACAAGTCCAAACATTTGCGGCCGGAATAACGGGGTCGCCTATAACTGGGGAACATCTCTTCATGACTAGTAAATTATTCTAGTTATTAACCTTAGTTTATTTCAATATGTACCCCTGACCGTGGTACTCAGGGTTACATGCCCTAGAAATGATGCGAGACAAGACTGGTTCATTTATACAAGCACAATCGCCCACGGTGTCAAGTCATTATACAGGTCATGTCATGTCAAGTAGCCGCCGCAACGGCTTATCGAGATATAACATGTCAGGTTATCCGGTCAAGTATACTAGTCAGGAGTGCGCCACGACGGGCCACTATCATGTCATGTCAGGTTACTGGTCGAGAGCGCACCACTACGGGTCATCATCAAGTCAGGTTGTCATATCAAGTCTATCATGTCAAGCCAATCATGTCAAGTTATCATTCCAAACATATTAAATAAATTCGTGATTATCAAGTTCATGACAAAAGGCGTAAGGATATAAAATAGGCGTAAAATATCTAATAAAATATCCATATACAGGACTAATATGAATCATCGGTTACAAGTCAAGTGTGCATCCCATCGGGTCACTATCAAGAAGATCAGAAAGTACCCGGATCATAAATCACAGAAATCAGAAATCATATTGGTCATAAGCAATTCATCAAAAACCGTGCCAGGTCGTGTTGGGTCAAGCAGTCGTGTCATGTGAAACAAGATCTCAAAACTCCAATCCATAGAAGAGAAATCAAGCCTAGAGGATTAAAACAAAATCAACATGGACAATGGATTGCGCAGGGTGTCAACTGCGCAGGGGTGGAGTGCGCAGGGTCCAAGCGCGCAGGGTTGGATTGCGCTGGAAGGGGCAAGCTGGACTGTGCCGGGCTAGATTGTGCAGGGCTGTACTGCGCAAAGAATAGACTGCGCAACAATAGATTGCGCAGCAATAGGTTGCGCAGCAATAGGTTGCGCAGTCGGTGAACTGCGCAGCAATGGATTGCGCCAGCACTGGACTGCGCAGCGATGGATTGCGCCAGCACCAAGAGGCACTGGACTAGCTGGATGAATTGCGCCAGCGCTAAAGAGCGCTGGGCTGGGCAAGCTGGATTGCGCCAGCGCTAAGGAGCGCTGGGCTGACTGGGTTGCGCCCGGGACAGAAGGTCATCTTCCCCAAAGCTAAGAGCAAATGGCCATGGAAATTCAAAACTTCAAAAGACCATAACTAGGTCAAATCTCAACGAAAATCCACTTTGCAAAGGTCTAAATTGTGTGAAATTAAATTCTCTCCCACATAGAACAATCAAAACATGAAAATGAACAAGTTTTATAGATCAAAACCACCATTTTCCGAAAATACTTCAATCCTAGATCTACAAAATTCTAAGCTCCAAATGGAGAAAACTCAAGTTCTAATGTTGCTTAAAATGAGCTAATAAAGCTATTAGACAAATAAAATATAGCCCTTAAGTGATAGCAAGATGCAACTTGCCTAGAGCTTGGGTGTAGGTGGAGAGGAGGAAGAAGAAGAAAATAAAAATAAAGAGAGAGAGAGGAAGTTTGATATTTATGGGAGGGGGTGGTTCACCATGTCAAACCAAAATAAACCGAACCAAGCCAAGCCAAGTCATGTTGAACCAAGTCAAGGCCAATAACTCTCCCTAGCAATTTAAACCAAATGAATCAAGAAATAAACCCAAGCTTCACTAACCCAAAATAATAAACCAATGAACCATTAAAACCAATTGAACTATCAATGCTAAATAAAATTCAAGCCAATGCAAAATAAACCAAGATAATTGATCATAAAAAATTAAATATGGGTCCAAAACACGTATACGTACACTAAATACGTATCACGAATTTGGGACATTACATCCTACCCACCTTAAAAGAATTCCGTCCTCGGAATTTAATCAAAAGGCTAGAGATGTAAGGGAAAGCTATTCTATCATAGGCAATCTACGCTACCAATCAATCATACAATCATTCATGCAAGCAAGGATTCGAAACGTAAGGCATAAGGAAGATATTACACCTTACGAGTCAAACCAGCCGGGATGACCTGATCAGATATCATCCTCATGCTCCCAAGTTTAACTCTCCCAAAGAGGGATGACTCTAAGCAATACAGACTGAACTGATAGTCTTGCGCTTGAGGTCTCTCTCTTTGGTCAAACATGGACACGGGCCTCTCCTCATACGAAAAGTTACGGTTATTGGTACCAACCCTTTCGAATGATCTAGGATATGGCTCGGGTTCGGGATGTTCCGTCGCAATCAGGACACATGAAATACGTCATGCACCCCGTATAATGATGGTAGAAAAGCAAGATGAGAGGACACATATACCTCTCGAACGATTCTGAACCTGAGCCTGGGCTAGGGCAAACTACCGCGGGTTCTGTTGCTGGAAAGTCTGGGCCTGAGTCGGCAATGGCCTCGGGAACGGGAACTGTTGTTGCTGGTGAACTGGAGCTGGTGCTGGTGCTGGTGCTGGTCCCCCAACCGAGGGATTAGATATTGTCGATGCTGAATCAACTCTGAATGGACAGGACCCCACCCTATGGTCCGGTGCTCCACACAATAAATACAATCCCAACGCCTTGCGACACTCTGCTACCACGTGTCCAGGCTTCCCACAATAAGAACAGCCCCCGGCGAAAGACTGCGCTTGCTTCTGTTTCTGCTGAGAGTACGTGATCGACGTCACTGAGGCCGCCTGCCTCGGAGTTCCAATAATCAAAGCCCTAGCTGCCGGGGCTGGTGCTGTCGACTGGGTCATCTGGCTGTGAGAACGTTTCCGACCTCCGGTCCTGTCCACGATCCTGTGGAAGGTATACTCGTGCCTCCTGGCTGCCCTCAGTACTGCATCAAAGGTCTGATGCTCAAACTGTTCCACTGCCAAAAGAATCTCGAGATGGAGCCCCTGCTGAAATCGCTGAGCTCTGTCATACTCGGTTGCCACCAAGGTGGGAGCAAACCGACTGAGTCTAGAAAACTCGATCGCATATCCGTCGACCGTCCTTCCCATCTGCTTCAGGTTGCTGAATCGGGTCTGCAGATCGTACCGAGCCACAGCGTCGAAGTACTTGGTCTGGAATCTCTTACGAAATACTGCCCATGCAATAGGGGCCACTAATCCCACGGCCTGTGCTGCCCACCAGCTGCGGGCAGGATCTAGTAACTGCAGGCGCACCACGGCCACCTTCTCGTCTTCGGGAGTCTTAGCTGCTTCTAGAATCACTTCAGTATCCTGAAGCCAAGCATCTGCGACGATCGCATCTTCGCTGCCATCGAAGAATGGAGGGTTCAGGCGCTTGAAACTGTTCGCTGCACTGTTCCCATGACGACCACCTCTATTCAGAGCATCTTCCACTACCTGGTGCAAGGCATCCCCTCTACGATCCTGGATAGCTAACAAGGTCCTGACGAGACCCACCAAAGTACCATTATCGGGCTCTGCAGGCTGAACGGGCTGAACTGGTGGTACTGGTTCTCCAGGAGGCACGGCTCGGGAGGCTGCTGCTGAGGACTGATCTTGATCTTCTTGCTGTTGCTGGGCTGCCGGCTGGGCTCCTTCCGGCTGATCAACATGAACGATGTCACTGAAGCAATGACATCAGGGATATTAAGGAAGGACCAGGATAGAACAATGATGCAAGCATGTTATTAAGTCAGGGATCAAGGAGATATGAAGATACGAGTGGAGATCAAAGGCGAGTACAGATTGAGACATCTATCTGGTAAACCCCCACATATCTTGATTAACAAGACCTGCACGGGCCACCACTTAAACCATGTCACGCCCCAGAACCAGAATACTGGAGAGCGGGGGCAGACATAGCCAGCTACGTATAACGGAATGGGATCCACACCGCTATACGGTCACGGCTGTCTAGATATATGAGGGTTTATCTACAAGCCATCAGTCTCTTAAGGTCATAAAATAGCCTATTGTCTCAATCTCAACCAACTAATAATAATCACAAGATATCAGATCTCCAAATATACAATTGTAAGGCGTCCCAAACATTACATATCCAGATGATCATGAAGCTAGTCGTTACAAAATGTGAGGACTAGCAAGAGTTCAGTCATACATGATCAACCCCCGGGGCTTGTCAATCATGTTACAGCCCGTAGGCAGACAGTAAGTAAGTACAATCGAGCTAACACTTGCTCGTCGGCTAAACGCCTCAAAAGAATAATTTACAATATTACAGTGGGAGAACAAAAGAAACCCACTCGATGCCCTGGTTACGCCTGGTGACCACCATCGGGCTGGAAAGCAGGGAGATCCTTTGGTGCTGCTCCGGTATCTGGCCATACAAAACCAGCTGGGTCAGACCCCAGAAAGAGCAAGTGCCACAAATGAGGCTTCACTTAAGGACTAAAACCAACAAATCATTAGCATTCAACAAGTAAGAAAAACAATAAGTAACACAGATTGGGGTTCGAGCACTACCAATGCACTTGTCCCAATCAGAGAAAATAATTAAGAGAAGCATCATGTTAAATAAAATATAGTTGGACAATATATATAAAAAGAAGATAATGATGAAAGTGACAATGAAGGGTACAATCAGGATAGTACAATCTGGAGTGACAATAGTGTTCAAGCATTATAGTGACAATCTGGAGTGATAATCATTCAATCATGCTGGTACAATCTTGCAATCGATCACTTCTAGACAATACTAAACTGGACTAGACTCCATCCAATCAATCACGGCCAATCATTGCCTACGGCTTTCTACATTAACTAACTAGGGTTATCACAATCCTAGTTACTAGCAAGATGCAATGAGATGCTCCAAGTAGTCACAGGCCCTGCAGCTACCCAGGTTATCCAGGCAATCATTATAGTGACAATCCAGAGAGTTCAATCATTAAAGTGTCAATGGAGGGAGAGTGCAAGACAATAGAGTCCAATCATTAAAGTGACAATCGAGAGTGCCCCACATGACAGTGGGCTGGAAATGTGCCCTACTCGTCGGCAGGCTACAAGTCCAAACATTTGCGGCCGGAATAACGGGGTCGCCTGTAACTGGGGAACATCTCTTCATAACTAGTAAATTATTCTAGTTATTAACCTTAGTTTATTTCAATATGTACCCCTGACCATGGTACTCAGGGGTACATGCCCTAGAAATGATGTGAGACAAGACTGGTTCATTTATACAAGCACAATCGCCCACGGTGTCAAGTCATTATACAGGTTATGTCATGTCAAGTAGCCGCCGCAACGGCTTATCGAGATTTAACATGTCAGGTTATCCGGTCAAGTATACTAGTCAGGAGTGCGCCACGACGGGCCACTATCATGTCATGTCAGGTTACTGGTCGAGAGCGCACCACTACGGGTCATCATCAAGTCAGGTTGTCATATCAAGTCTATCATGTCAAGCCAATCATGTCAAGTTATCATTCCAAACATATTAAATAAATTCATGATTATCAAGTTCATGACAAAAGGCGTAAGGATATAAAATGGGCATAAAATATCTAATAAAATATCCATATACAGGACTAATATGAATCATCGGTTACAAGTCAAGTGTGCATTCCATCGGGTCACTATCAAGAAGATCAGAAAGTACCCGGATCATAAATCACAGAAATCAGAAATCATATTGGTCATAAGCAATTCATCAAAAACCGTGCCAGGTCGTGTTGGGTCAAGCAGTCGTGTCATGTGAAACAAGATCTCAAAACTCCAATCCATAGAAGAGAAACCAAGCCTAGAGGATTAAAACAAAATCAACATGGACAATGGATTGCGCAGGGTGTCAACTGCGCAGGGGTGGAGTGCGCAGGGTCCAAGCGCGCAGGGTTGGATTGCGCTGGAAGGGGCAAGCTGGACTGCGCCGGGCTAGATTGTGCAGGGCTGAACTGCGCAAAGAATAGACTGCGCAACAATGGATTGTGCAGCAATAGGTTGCGCAGTCGGTGAACTGCGCAGCAATAGATTGTGCCAGCACTGGACTGCGCAGCGATGGATTGCGCCAGCACCAAGAGGCACTGGACTAGCTGGATGAATTGTGCCAGCGCTAAAGAGCGCTGGGCTGGGCAAGCTGGATTGCGCCAGCGCTAAGGAGCGCTGGGCTGACTGGGTTGCGCCCGGGACAGAAGGTCATCTTCCCCAAAGCTAAGAGCAAATAGCCATGGAAATTCAAAACTTCAAAAGACCATAACTAGGTCAAATCTCAACGAAAATCCACTTTGCAAAGGTCTAAATTGTGTGAAATTAAATTCTCTCCCACATGGAACAATCAAAACATGAAAATGAACAAGTTTTATAGATCAAAACCACCATTTTCCGAAAATACTTCAATCCTAGATCTACAAAATTCCAAGCTCCAAATGGAGAAAACTCAAGTTCTAATGTTGCTTAAAATGAGCTAATAAAGCTATTAGACAAATAAAATATATCCCTTAAGTGATAGCAAGATGCAACTTGCCTAGATCTTGGGTGTAGGTGGAGAGGAGGAAGAAGAAGAAAATAAAAATGAAGAGAGAGAGAGGAAGTTTGATATTTATGGGAGGGGGTGGTTCACCATGTCAAACCAAAATAAACCGAACCAAGCCAAGCCAAGTCATGTTGAACCAAGTCAAGGCCAATAACTCTCCCTAGCAATTTAAACCAAATGAATCAAGAAATAAACCCAAGCTTCACTAACCCAAAATAATAAACCAATGAACCACTAAAACCAATTGAACTATCAATGCTAAATAAAATTCAAGCCAATGCAAAATAAACCAAGATAATTGATCATGAAAAATTAAATATGGGTCCAAAACACGTATACGTACACTAAATACGTATCACGAATTTAGGACATTACATAGGGTGAGTGAGTGAGTGAGTGTCAACAAGAATCAGGAAAACAGTGATGTGTGAGCATATTGGCTAGGGTGTGTGTAGTGGTAAATGAGCTCAGCTACAGGGAATTGAAATCAGTGAAATAACTCAGAAAATTAATGCCTATGTCAAAGTGTGAGAGCCATGTGTGTGTACTATCAATCAATGTATATCAATGTAATGAAATCTCAGGAATTCAATTGACAGTCCACATTAATCAGTCCAAACCCAATTCGAAAATCCATTTCCTATGTTATCCTCAAACCAAATCATGTAACCAACATTAACAGTAATCTAATACACGTGTAATTGAATTAACATGGCAATTTAAATCATTAATAACAGTTAAAAATACAATTAAATTCAGAAATCGAATTAACAAAAACTGTGTATCAGTGAAAGGGGGAAATGCTAATTCGACAGCTAAAAACAAGTTAATATTACAAATTAATGGTTGGTAATCACAAACACACATGTGCACGTGTCTCACAAGTCATCTCGTGTCTAGGTAACAGGACACGGCGTGTCAAATAGCCACGAACACACACAGAGACGATCCTGCACAGAGCAGTCTCGTGCGGCGAGCCCACGAGCTCGTGGATATGATACAATGCACCAAATGTCACGTACACAAGACTAGGTGTTCGCCTAGGTTAGGGCTACCCTACTGACACCCTGCCCTGTGTCCATAATGTGTATCGTGTCGTGTCCAGCCACGTATCAGTGGCTAAAAACGTGCATGTGCAGCACAGTGTCGGATCAGTGCACGTGTGTTTACTCTCTCGACACGATACGACACGCAACGAGGTTTTAGAGGAGTCGTGTCAGATACTGCCCCTACCTCTGTGTCGAGTGGCACGTGTCCAAGTGTCGTATACAGTGCACACGACACAACGAATAGCAGGACAGTGTCCCGCGTGTCAGCACAGCGTGTTCGTGTCCTCGTGTGGACACGACACGACTCCAAATTCACAGATCAAGGACACAAATTAAGAGACAAACCCTAGATCTAGGAATCCAATAAAAAACAATTCCAAAATCAGCACAAATATTGGTTGTGGCATTTCTACAAACACCTATACTAGGGATTTGATACGTGTCCGATACGGACACAAAAACACATGCAATGGACACCAAACTTTCACTATAGCTAGGGGACACCTAGATCTAGGCTACCATGCAATAAAAATAGAATTAAAATAGAATTAGAGGAGTTTACCTATAGATTGCAAGGATAAAAAAAAGCCCCAAATTAAACGGTTCCCGTTGCTATCCAAATCCTCCAAATTGCTCTAAAACTGAAATTACTCCTCAAAATCAGCAAGTAGAGGTTGATTAGAATCATATGCAAAAGATTTGAATCAAAAAGGATTAAAAATAAATTTAATAGGAATTTTGGAAAGTGGGGATTTACCTTTCCTTCTAAAAACTTGGTTGAGCACAAAAAAGGCAAGAACAAGGAAATGGGACATTAAATAAGGGTAGGAAACCCTAGGTCGGCCAGCCACTAATAGGTTGGTTAGGGTTAGGGCTCAAGTCATGGGCCTATGGGCTTAAGTCACAAGTCATGAAATGAAAAATCACAAGTCATGAAATCATTTCCCTATTCTTAATTCTTCCTATTTAAACTAGATTCTAGTGACTAAAAATAGGTTAACTTAAGCTAGACTAGGGTCACACCATAGCTAGGGTTAGCTTCTAGGTTAGTCTACAAGTCTCCATTAGCTAAGGTCAAAACTAGAAATCACCAATTCAATAAATTATAATAAATTCAAAAATTTACCAAATGACCAAAATACCCTCAAGCTAAAATGTGGTAGTGACAATTGTCAATCAGGTTAGAGGCACATATAAAGTTCGGCATCAAGATCTCGTTCCATATCATGAAGCATCAGTCAAACTGGCTACATCATTCAAAGGCTTCTTCATTGAACATGTACGACGAGCTTGCAATACAGAAGCTGATGTGCTTGCTAATCTAGCGACAGTATTAGCGATCCCTATGAAAAGACAACATATGATCGTCATCACCAATAGGAAGTTATTCTGCATTGAGAATAATTTGCATTTAGAATCCAGCAATTCAGTCAAAGTTTGCACTACAAGTGAAGACTGGAGAGCTCCTTTCATCGACTTTACGGTACATGACGTTCTACCTGAAGATCCCAAAGAAGCAACTACAATTCGTCGGCGGTCGCTCCAATTCTATTCCAATCACACCCCTAAAACACTCTATCGCCGATCATATGATGGTATGCTCTTACGCTGTCTTTCGGGAGATAAAGCGAAGCAGATACTACGTGAAGCTCACGACGGTGTCTGTGGTGCACATCAGCCTGGTCCTAAGCTATAAGATCGAATTTGATGCATGGGATATTATTGGCCAACCATAGTGTCAGATGCCATTGAATATTCAAGAAAAAGTCGAGCATGTCAAATCCATACGAATTTCATTCATCAACCTTCAGAATTTCTGTATTTGACTGCAGCATCATGGCCCTTCGAAGCTTGGGACATGGATGTTATTGGTCCTATTAATCTGCCATCATCTCGAGGACATCGGTTTATCCTAGCTACAATCGATTACTTCTCCAAATGGGCCGAAGCTATACCTCTAACCGAAGTCAAGATAAGCAGTGTCATCAACTTCATCAAACATCATGTGATTTACATATTCGATATTCCTCAGCGAATCATCCATGATGATGGACCTTAGTTCATCAGCCAGAAGTTTACTCGATTTTGTGATGAACAATGTTGCTTCTACAGCCTATAATCCTGCAGCTAACGGTTTGGCGGAAGCATTCAACAAAATGATCATCAAGCTTCTCAAGAAGTTCATTTCCACCAATAAACGTAACTGGAGCAAAAAGCTTGAAGAATGTTTATGGGCCTATCGTACTACCGTACGTACTCCGACTGGTTGTACACCTTTTCTTGGTGTATGGATATGAAATTGTCCTACTATTGGAGATTCATATCCCATCACTGAAAATTGCTATTGCCAACGAACTCACAACAGAAAACAATAATTGTCTTCGACTTCAGGAGCTTAAAGCACTTGACGAGAAGTGGCTACTAGCTCAACGACACATCGAGTATATCAAGCCCGTATCTCAAAAGCCTTCAACCGTAAAGTTAAAGTACGAACATTTCAAGTCCTTACGGTCAGACGTCCTATGACTATGACACACATTAGCAAAGGCAAGTTCGAACCAAAATGGGAGGGTTCCTACGTTATAAGCAATTTTTTCACTAACGGAGGTTATCAACTGTCTGGAATGGATGGCCGAATTGCTATGATGCCTATCAATGGCAAATTTCTGAAGAAGTACCATGTTTGAAAGTGTGTACTGTATTTTCTAACAAATATTGTACATACTTTAAATCTTTGAATCCCTAGCGAAGTCTTTCCAGATCTTATCATCATTGACAACGTCTACTACATAATTACAAACATCATCTTTTGAAACCCAGTTGTTTTAAAAGATAACATGTTCTTGAGTCCCAGTTGGCTCAGGGATCATCAATAGATATATGAATTCACATCCACATTACCTCTGAATTTTGCTATCCACATTAACGACTCATCATGTCCATATTACCTCTGCTGATGTCGTCTCAGAAATGACAATATTTTAAGTTATATTATGTCATGTCCACATTACCTCTAAACAAATATAATAACTATTGTTATTTTCAAAAGATATGTCATGTCTGGTACCTCTGAACATATTTTTTATTCCTATCTATTGCTTGTGTCTTAAACAGATACATAATAAGTAATAGAGCCGCCAAAAAAATCATCAGTTTTCATTCAATGATGAGTAAAAATGTTAAAATTAATATATTTATCAAAACATTCAACAAAACAAAAGAAAAGTTGTCACATCGGGATAGCTTCATCTGGGAGGTTGGGTTCTCAGATCGGTGATCAGCCTCATCAGAGATTCAGCTCTCTCTGTCCTGGAGTCAAGTACCCTTCTTCTGGCCAAGTCTCTCCCAAACTCTGGGTCAAAAGGTTACAGTGAATTAACTTGACGTTCAATTCCTGCACCCTGAACTTGGACGAATTCATCTCGTTGCCTCCTCAGATCATCTACTCGACTTGCGGCAACTTGATACAGTTCAAGCACTTCTTCTTTATGCTTCTTGGCTGTTGTGATCGCCTTGCTATGCTTGGCCACTCAGCTTCCAACTCTTGAAGACGAGTTTGGTATTTAGATGCCTCTTTCTCTTTCTCTGTGGCTTCAGTCTTATAGAGCTCAATGGAAGTAGTAGCTTCAATGATGTTAGCCTCAGCTCTTCAGATCGTGCTAAAAAAGTGACTACTAAAATCTTCCAGGCTACTTGTCGTGCTTCAGACTCATGAGCCATTGCTTCGTACTCTGCATCCACGAGTCTCTGAATGTTGCCTCTTGTCAGATCTTGGTAGGATTTGATAGGCTCTTCGAACACATCCAAGATATGTTCCAAGAAGTTGACTCTTTCAAGATCGCCAATATTGCGGATGGCTTCAATGACGAAAGAGGTAGTTCTCCTTACTGACTTGTAAGGGTGGCCTTTCTCTAAGACCATCTGAACCAGAGTTCTCAAAGAGGTGAAGAAAGCACTTGTATAAGTCTCGACAATGCTATTGGTCATCGCCGATACGCCAGGAGTTGCCACTTCAACCTGAATCCCTCCTTCTGCAGAAGTTGGAGGAATCACGGATTGTGCAGCTAGAGATTTCAATACAGGCATCCTCGAAGAGCTCCCTTCTATAATCTGAGTCCCCATGTCCAGAGAGGCCATGGAGGAGCTGAAGCTGAAAGCCGTAGACACTAACAGCGGCGCACGCGAAGTAACTCCGACCACTTTCTTCCCTTTCTCAGCTGAGCTTCTCTTTGGGGCCATGACGATTGATCGGAAGCTTCGAATGTTAGAGAGGATGAAGAGTTCACGAAGAAGAGAGTTTTAAGTAAAAGTGTTTTCTCTCTCTTCTAGCCTAAAAGCTTTCAGTAACAGGCGTGCCGATCGCGCCTAAAACTCGGAGTCGGTTACAACTCTGGCATGCGCCAATTACACAGAAAGGATTCTTATTCAAAGTATTCCAAATTTTAAAGTTTTTCAAATTTGAAAACTTTAAAGGGGGTCTTGTAGAAGCCCAAAAAGTATAAACATCGCTACTTATAATTGGCGCTAGCACTCAAATAGTCAAATGGCGCCAAACAACAGATGGTACGTGACATCAATTGGCGCTGGACTTCAAATAGCGCTGGCTGACATGTGGCAAGCTTCCTCGAGAAGTTGAAACAGTTTTTATCATGACTGACAGCATGTCAGTCGAGAAAAATCTGTTTTAAATCCCAAACGCACGATGCTTGAGGAGATTGTGTCAGATTTGTCATAATGACTGACAGCTGACTCGCGCCATTTGCAGTTGGCACGAGGTAATCAATGAATTACGCAGAAAGCACTAAATAGCAAGTAGTGCTCGACGCCATTTAACAGTTGGCGTCATCTGATCAAATCATCCAGAAGCAATTAGATGATGTGGCGTGCATGCCACTAATCTCGAAGAACGTACGTGACACTGCCTACGACCAACTGCATTTCCATTATAGAATGCCACACGTCCAAGCAGTTAAACCAATCGTTCGTGCGATTGGATGAATGGCACGCCAAATGCAGTATGCGCTAATCATGATAACTACTTAACAATTATCTCTAAACTCTATAAATAAAGTTTCAAATCACTTCATAAGCATCACTAATGATCATAATCTCCTGAGCACTTGCTGTAGCACTCTCCAAAGACTTTCTTTTTCGACATCGTATCGTCCAAAGGATAAAATGATCGTCTTCTGATTAGATTTCTACAGTTGTACTTCCCCAAAAATTAACTTGTACTCTTGTACACACTCTTCTCAGTTTGTAATCAACAAATTTTTGTTTTTGCAAACAGACATGAATCCATTTGTGATGTTAGATCCAAAATCTGATAACTGAATTTTTGAAATGATATTCGATCCAAGGGATTCCAATACAAATTTGGTTTCGAACGACAAACTTTGACTTCAAAATTGAGTAGTCAAATGATATAATTAAAGGCTAAAATTAAACCGTTGATAAGTTGGTTATACTAGATCTCGATAGGAAGCGACAGAACAGAAATCTACTCTGTAGTAGAGAAGATATCAGTACGCGAACTTGACCTTACTACTTGAAGTGAAATATTTGGATATGAAATTAAAATTTGGAGTTTTATAAATATTTGAATTTTCAAAATAGAACATGAAAAAGGAAATATTTGGATATGAAATTAAAATTTGGAAATGTTAATTTATAAGTAAATATCCTGAACTTTTACATATTTGCAAGTTGATATCTTAAACTATCCAAATTATCAACTTACAACCTAAAATATTATAACTAGCAACTAAATACCTTAAAAGTTTTCAAATGTGCAACTTACTACCCTTTTATGCAATTAACGATGATACCATTCATATTTTTGTATTTCTCAGTGGTACCATATCTGATGGGCACATGATAGCAACTTCCAAATCAGTAAAAGTTCAAGATATTTAGTTGCTAATTATAATACTTTAAGGTTTTAAGTTGCTAATTTTGATAATTTTCGTATAGCAACTTGCAAACCAGTGAGACTTTAGAATATTTAGTTGCAACTTAGCTATTTGAAAATGAATATTTCGAAGGACTTGAATTTGGGTTTTACATGAGCCAAGCCGAATAAGATTCGATGACAACCCTACTTTTAGGGTTTGAATTTCTAGTAGATTTTAGAATGAGGATGAGTTAGATTTTTGTTGTTGCAATTTTGATTATGACATGTTTATAGTGTGAAATTTTTTAATGATTAAATTATTATTTTTTCATTAATGCACAGGTAGTAAATCATCTATGTAATTATTCTAAATCTAGGCATCTGTGTTCTAAAATCGGTCTCGACTGCCGGGAGCTTATTTCAATTTTGTAGGATTTGTGGACTAGTTTGGTTCATGTTTGAAATATATATGTATTATTTTTAGAGTTTGTGGTTTTCAGATGAGAACAAAACTAGTGATATTGGTGTTTTTTTATAGTTTCAAATTCTATATCCAGGTAATATTTTCCCAATTATGCCTTTATGAAAACTTCCGAGAACGACATACTCTGTTGATGGGGCCGCAAATGAGCCAAGCCGTTCGCGAGCTGCTCGAAGCTCGACTCGGTAAAAGCTCGTTTGAGCTCAGTTCGTTTAGTAAACAAGCTGAGTTCAAGCTTCATATTTGAGCTCGTTTAATAAACGAGCCAAGCTCAAACTTAGAAGTACTCGGCTCGTGTGAGCTCGAAAGCGGACTCGTGTATGAGCTTATGAGCTGGCTCATTTAGAAGCTCGTTTAGGAGCTTGTTTTTTTGTTGAATTCTAATTTTATGTATATTTGTATAATAATATGGTTGTGTACGTTATAAATTTATGTCCTTAATAATTGATATTAAGGAACTTTTTTAATTTAATTTTTATAAATAAATTGTTAATATTACAGATATTTGAATTCAAGTCTAACTACCTTGAAATCGAGCTCATTAAACTCGAAATCAAGCTTAACGAGCTTGAAATAAAGTTTAACAAGCTTGAAATCAAGCTTAACGAGCTTGATTTTGAGCTTATCAAGCTTGAATCAAGCTTGATTTTGAGCTTATCAAGCTTGTTTATCAAGCTTGAATCAAGCTTGCTTATCAAGCCAAGCTCGAGCTCAAATTCATTCAACATAAATAACTTTGGAAGTGATTTTGTAAACATTTAAAGTGATTTTGACTAAATGATTTGACACGTGTTAATTTTTTATTGGAGAGTGAACAAACATCCAGTTTTGATAGGTGACCAAAATCGACTCGTTGACATGGCCACCGTTGGATCCCCATCAACCGGCAAATACAACCCAACACGGGCCCTATAATTGACGACTCGCAGCGCCCTCTCCCATTATCTTTCTTCCGTGTTGAGAAATTAGGGTTAGGGTTTTAGCCGCCTCCAATCTCTCCTTTCCACCGAGGTGACATCTCCTGCCCCTCTCTTAATTTTCTACATCTACTTTTCAATTTCATCGATTTAAATATCTGATTTATTAGAAAAATCGGAGTTTCTGCTCGATTTTTAGTTGATTATGCAGAAATTTGTGATGGTTCGATCAGTATGTGGATGATCATTCATGATCTCTTGATAATGGAGTAGAAAGTAAAATCACTGGAGAAAGAGACGATTTTTACAGTAATAATGAAAATTTGTTGTCATTAAGTATTGTTTGTCATGAAAATATACGTCAAAGATGGTAGTTTTGATATTTTTATCTTTATATTTCTGCAATTAAAATTTAGACTTCTAATAATTTACTATGGATGATACGATTGCTACATTCTTCACTTGTATTTTGATATTGGGAACACATGTGAGCAAATCTGACACTATTTGCGCACACGACAACACTAAAACGAATGTCTATGATTTTTGAAGTCTGTCCTAGCTAGGTGGGTGTTTTTTTGTTCATTTGGTATCAAATGTGCTTTTATTCCTTATTGTATCGGAAGAGATGCATGTAAGCCAAAATTATATGTTTGGATTAATGCCTTTGTAAGTTGTAATATTTCATGATTCAATTCTTGATAATTGGTTTTCTACTAATATGGACCATTTAATTTTGTTGTTCGGAGCTTAAGACCGAGTTTATGAATTGGTAAGTAACTTTTGTATGAGATGTTTATGGATATATTTGATCAAGATAACATATGTTTAACTCATGTAACATTGTGGCCGAGCAATAAGATAATTTAAGTAACCAAGCTGCCATAGATCAGTTGGGATTGATTCGACTCATACTGGAACATTCAGGGTTGAGCAATTTCAATGTTGGCTGATATCTCATGGATGAAGAAATAAGCTTCTTTTATTTCAATCACACTTAACATTATGATTAGCTAAATGGTAAGTAGCACGCACAAATTGCCCAGATGCTTTACATATTTAAGGACGTCTGTGATATTATTAGTTTCTTACAATCATTGGCAAGCTAGGGACATGTCCTAAAACTAGTGAAAATATGGGTGAAGCATGGAATTGGAAGGGATCCCTACTAAGGAAGATAAGGAAAAATCATTTGAGATTGTAGGCTTGTAGAATGAGCTTAGAATCTCAATGAAAGAGAGGCTGGGACAAGATGTAAATCCAAAACGAAGATGCAGATTTGAAAAATGTTATGTTAGTTACTAATCTTTTGAAGGTGACCTATAAACTAAAAGGAAGAAATGCTTTATGTAATTGACCTTAAAGACATAAGATGAAGCAAAGATTGTTCTTGTTTCAGAACGAGCCTCCCACTTTAGCTCATGGAATGTGGTAGAACAATTTGTCTCATCTTAAAATACTTGTTCCCATGTCATGTCACTGATATCAAGTATGCTCAGATATTGCTTTTAGCATTATTTGTGCTTAAAGCATTATTTAAGAAAAAGCATCATTTCTTTAGGTATGCCCACAAACTCCTGATTTGGATGCTCATCTATTGGATTCTCATGTTATGAAACTTCTGACATATGGTAAATTGTAATTAGGTCATAACTGCTAGTACTAGGGTAAAAGGACCCCAGCTTGTTTGACATGAAATTGTAAATATTAACTCAGCCTACATTATGTAGAAGAGTAAAGGTAGAAGGAGTTGTCGGTGTGACAGGAGAAATGGGTTTAAGGTTTTGAGAGGGTGCGCGGGGGGGGGGGGGGGGGGGGGGATTATTTTGGGTGAAAGCTAAGAGAGTTGGGCTGTGTTTCGTTAGTGAGAAGTGAGGGAAAATAAAATATAAGGAAAATAAAGTTCACATGTTTGGTTCAAGGTTTGCGGTATCTGAATAGGTATCGGACCCTTCGTATGATTGTCTGGATCGGAAGTATCAGCGGTTACCGATCAGAGTATTGGATTTTTTGGTATCAGAAAGCAAATAATCATTAATAAAAATTTAGAAAAAATGTTTTATTTATTTAGTCATAATCTGAAGTATTTTTGTTGTTGTTTATTAGTAGTTTTAAATTGAAATAAATTATAGTCACCCCTTGTTGATTGGTTTGCCTGCAATAAATAAGGTTTTTCATTTACATGTTTTTATATCATTGCTATTCTTTTACACTTTTGCTGATTGGTCTTTTTCGTTCAATTTTCTTTGCCGGAATGGACTAGGAAAGAGAAATCCAACGTCGGCATCAGTCAGTATTGGTGGGTATCTGATCAGGACATGCCAAATTGCATCTCTATCGGCCATGCTGTATCGGTATCGGCTGATACTGCAAACTATGGTTTGGTTAGGGATGAAAAGGAAAAAAAATTGGAGGAATACTCCAATTATTAACTTTCATTTTCTTCCTTTCGAAAACAGTAGAGAAATGATTTTCTCCCTCAACAACCTAAGCAAATGACGGTGACATCCTGACCCCTTCTTCCTCCTCCCTACCTTTTCAATGTCGTGGTTACCACCACCTGCATCGCCACTGCCGCAACCTTATCGCTGCTGCTGCTCGCATGACCACTGACGCGGACGGATGCCCCGTCTAACCATCCACATACCCTCCCTTGGTGCTGGCCTCTACCACCAGCACATTTGGATCCCTATGGATCTGTCAGAGAACCGACTGGGAAAGGAGATAGGTTTAACTGTAAATAGAAAAAGGATATGAGGGATATTCTGCAAAAATAATTTAAGAACTAGTTGAGTTGTTCTGTGAATTGGATTTTCTCTCCCAATTTCTTTATTAACCAACTGAATAATTTCAATCTCTCCCTTTTCATTTTCATTATATTTTCTTTCATTTTCTTATCAACCAAACATAGCCTTAGAGATTTAGGAAATTCTGTGTTATGATACCATGTAGAGGAAGAGAGAATGAGGGATGCTTTAATGAGGTGTTATTTACCCCCATTTATACGATGGGGATTGAGGTCCTCTTACTACAGTGATTAACTAATATGGCTAAAAGAGTGCCTAATAATAATACAGAAACACAAGAGATACATAATAGTCTCTTCTTACACACATAACTAGTTGACTTAATTTTTGTGGCCAGTCACTTGGTTTTTCGTTTAAACTGCCTGTTTTGAGTGTACTGACTACTGAGGGCCGGCTGAGTGGATCAGAATTTACTCGAACACTTTATTGACAATGTAACACTTTCTCACTTCATATGGAATAGGAGTAAGTATTAGGTGGATTCCTTTTCCATGATTGATAATGATTATTTCCACATGTTGGAGCTAGAAAGTCATAACGTAAGATGATGATTGAGTGTCAAACAATTGTTATGTTTCCAACTTTGTAGGATGTGTGTTCTTTTCATTCTTCCTGGATTTTTAAGTGGACTATACTCTCTTTCCTTAATGTGGTGTTTTTCGTAGGCTTCGTGAGGATGGTGAGAGTCAGTGTTCTGAATGATGCTCTCAAGAGCATGTACAATGCCGAAAAACGTGGGAAAAGACAGGTCATGATCAGGCCATCATCAAAAGTGATAATTAAGTTCCTCTTGGTTATGCAGAAGCATGGTTAGCACCACAGTTTTGTTTTTATTTTCTCAAAGCATGAGTATTTTCTTCTTATCGGGCTCTCTATAATTTTTGTTGTTTTTTCAGGATACATTGGTGAGTTCGAGTATGTGGATGACCACAGGGCTGGTAAAATTGTGGTTGAATTGAATGGCCGACTGAACAAATGTGGTGTGATTAGTCCTCGCTTTGATGTGGGTGTTAAGGACATTGAACCCTGGACTGCGAGATTGCTCCCCTCGCGTCAGGTTAGCTAATGGAATTGTTTTTTTTATTAGTACTTTGTGAAAGGATTTAATGTTTTAAGGCATGACTACATCTTATTAAGAATACTCTCGAGTTACTGCAGTATTGGCAATAACTTGTGTTGCAAGAACATGAATATGGCATAATATATTAGGACATGGCAACAAGGATGCAGCACCTATTTTTTGCTTTTCCTAGTATATACTTTGGAGTCCTTATCATTTCCATCCGTTATGTGCACTGATTAATGAAGGGTATGCTTCTTAGGCATTGACATTTACCACTGTCAATCTTTTTTGCAGTTCGGTTACATTGTGTTGACAACCTCAGCAGGCATCATGGACCACGAGGAAGCCAGGAGGAAGAATGTCGGTGGAAAAGTGCTTGGCTTCTTTTACTAGTGAGAGTTTTGGTAGAGAATGTTGTGTTCATGGTTCGTTTTGAGGTTTCTAGACCTCAGTATCTTCCTTTTTTGCTTTTGTTTGCCGGTTATTTTTATTTGCTTTCCAGAGCATTAGTAGTATGAGAATTGTTTAATTCAAGGAAGATTATATTTTGTTTTGACGTCTGCAATTTTGTGTTGATATCTTTAGGTTTTGCTTCAAGTTTACTCACTGTGTTATATACTATTTCATAATGCTTAGCTCATAATGGAACTGTTAGTGACTACCAATTTGAACTAGATATATTTGCAAGAGAAAAGAAAATAGGCTAAATTACTCTAATGGCACCTAAATTGTAGTGTTGGGCGGCGTTTTCGGCACATTAACTTTTTAATGCTCAAATTTGGCACCCTAATTTCATAAAATGCTCCTTTTAAACGCCCCAATTTTGAACATTTATCTAAAGTCAAACTTCCATGGGGGGTCCCACATGAGGGTAACTTGTTAGCTAAATTACTTTAATGGCATATTAACTTTCTAATGCTCAATTTTAGCATTTCAATTTCATAAATTGTTCTTTCTAAGCATCTTTCATCAATTTTGAACATTTACCTCCCTTCAAACTTTCATGTCATCCCCACGTGAGGGTAACTTAGTCATTTATAATTTGGCTAAATTACTAAGTTACTCTAATTAGTTCTTTGATAAAGATTTCTAGAATGAGGTTTGAATGTTGAATTTTTTAGAGTAGTTGTTTCTTGGAATGGGTTGATCTGATTTGTGATCATGATAGGTAAATCATGATAGGCCAAATGATCAACAAGCTGGCAAGGGAGAAAAAAACCTTTTTTTAATATATAAAAGGGAGAAGAAACTTATGGTTGCTCTATTTTGCAATGAAATGAATAACAATATTGTTTTATTCACGATCAACTCTTATTTGCAACCAAATTTGGAGACCCTCACAACTGAATTGCAACAAGGCTAAAACATTTACTCTGTGCTCATAGTGTGATTCTTTATCACAAACAAAAAATGCATTTCAATTTTACCTGAAGCCACAAAATAACATGAACAAGAACAAAATGCACCCAACGTTGACTCCTAACCAAACAATTTTAAACAATTCAAAACTACACATAAGTTGCTCTACAAGTATCATCAAACATGTACCAAAATAATTTTTAATTCCATATCAAAACACTAGTCTGAAGTTTTGTCTTCTTGGCAATCCTCTGTAAAGGTGCGGTAACTGGAGTTGGATGCGAAAATATTCTGTTTGTTGTTTCCCTTGTTATTGAAGAGGTTAGCTGAGAAATTATGCTTGGACATGCTTGTTGACTAGTTATAGTTGAAGAAGATTGACATCCAACTCTTGTAGTTGAAAAAGATGCATGTGCCATCAGAAAGCCAGGGAGCGTCTCTGACATTGTATGCCCCCGCCTTCGTACCTGCATTTGAACACCAACAATAGTCAAAACCAATAATAGTAACAACACAAAGCAGCCCCACGTAATTCTCAACATACATACCAATTACCAATTTAATGATAGTTGGAAAAAAAAAGTTGTCCATTCAAAATAAAAACATACACATGCACAATTCATAGAAATACTTACTGGCAGTTTGGGTGCCCTTGGAATTGGTTCATTTGGCCTGGATGTAGTAGAAGTTGAAGTTGGATGTAAAGTACTGCATTTTCTTCCTAGCTACATTTGAACACCAATATAAAATAACACCAACCAGTTATTCATTCAATCAATAACAACTAGCATATAAAATTTCAAACAAATAACACTTACTGTATGTGAATCAATTGCATTATCCGTCCTTGCAATAAGACTTGCCTTTCTTAACCTTCGTTTGGACAAAACAATTGCGATAAGACCAAGAAGTATCACCAACATTATAAACTCAAGAACATATATTTCCACCAACATCAAAGTTTGAAAAAAAAAAAAAACACTTACTAGCCCCTTTGTATTAGGCCTTAGTTGTGGCATGGCACTTGTAGTAGTTGTTCCAATAGCACTTGAACCATTGATAGAAATACCTGTCTTGCCTCTCCCTCTTCTAGATGACTCTCCAGTTGCGCATATTCCACTATTGACACTTTAAGTTGGCCTGCCTTTATCTCTTCCAGCTTGTTTTGCACTCGACCTCGTTGCATTTAAGGTGTTTACATTTACCCTTCTTTGAGGATTGGCCCTCTCTTCTTGAACTACATTTGAGCTTCCTACACCATCTGTGTTGGTTGAGTTTGGTTGATCACTCTGTCCAATTTTTTTTTTAACAAAGTTCAAACAAGTTAGAAGCTAATGAAAAGTATGAAATCAATAATCTAGAGATAAAAAAATATTTTACATGAGAACATGTCCTTGCATTGTGGCCTTCTTGCTTGCAAATCCCATATTTAATCACTACATTATACTTCTTCAACTTAGTAGCTTCCTTTGGTAATTCATCATGTTGTTTCCTCCTATTTTTCTTTCTTCTTCCAGGTTGTGCATGATAATAGGGTAGTTTTATGGGTCTATGCCCACTTTTAGGCCATTCTGTTTGATCTGCCGTTGGTGAAATATATCTCCCATATGCAGCCTCATAGGCATCCCTCTTGTAGCATGCATGAACATAATCAAAGGGACTATGTTGTCTCCATGAAATACATGCCATGACATGAGTGTTATTGCCGAGAACGCCGGGGCACGCTTTTCGATGGAAAATACAGAAACTGAAACAGTTGTAAAGACAATGTTTCAAATGCAATTTCTTAAAGAAGGTTTTGCAACAGAGATCCAGAAGGATTCTGCAAATTACGAGATCTAAAAAGATATCGTAATTCACGAATAATCTAAAGAGATTTTCGTGATCGTAGCAATCTGGCAGTAGTGCCTTCTAAAAAGAAGATACTGACAGAAATGCTAAAGGCAACAGAAGGGTGACAGGCGAGAAGATGGAATTGCTGGGGTGAATTATCACCGTTGCTCAAAGCTTTATTCGCCCTCTGCGAACAGCTTCCAGGAACCAGCAAGGTTGACGAAAAACCTTGGAACACTCCTGCTCTTCTGACTCCTCGGAAGACGGCGAACTCCTCTGGCAATGGTACTCTTCTCTCTCTGTTTGAAGTAACAGAACTCACGCGTACTAAAAAGTACTAGTGTTAGTGTTAAACAACACGCTCACTACTCTGTTGTGTTAAAGAACACTTAGAGTTTTCTCTCTGGAATTCTGATTGCTTCTAACCCTGAGAGAGAGGAGAGAACCTGCATATATAGCCCACGGGGCGGTTGCCAAGCAGTTGCCTGAACTTCAGGGTAGTGGCTGAACCACTCCTGAATGTGCAGCAACTGCTGCAACCGTTCCCGCTCTAATATGCAGCCAGTCACACGCACACTACGCACACTACGCACATTGCGTACGCTGCGCACACTGCGCACTCTACGTACCCTGCGTACGCTGCGCACTCTGCGCACTCTACGCACGCTGCGTACGCTGCGCACACTGCACGTACTGGGCATACTGGCTGCGTACTGGGCTGCGTAACTGGGCCAGCGTAACTGGGCTCGCGTAACGGGCCGCGCAAGTGGCTCGCGCAACGAGCGCAACTTAAGCGCACTATGCGCCTAGCGACGATGCTGACGTGCTAAGTGCAAAGTGCGCCAACAAAACGCCACATTACGCCTCATGAGCCCTTGAGCCCGAGTCCGAGTCCGAGTCCGAGTCCGAGTCCGAGCCCGAGCCCGAGTCCGAGTCCGAGTCCGAGTCGCTAAGCTCCTACGGAGCTTAGCTCCATGGAAATAAATTTCCAAGAGCAAAAAGCTTACAACTTCTTAATTGTTGATTAAGCCTTTATTCCATTAATAATTAATTCCACATGGCACACACCCATGTGCACTACATGTGCATCTCCATAAAGAGTAAAGACTCATATATATGGAGATACACATTCCTTTCTAGCCGATGTGAGACTAAAAACCAAAAACCAAAGGCTAAAAACCCAACAATCCCCCACATATCTCTATATATGAGTACGAGTGTTCCCCACAGTAATTGTCCATTATGGTTTTTAGGATAGATGCCACTTAAGACTTGAATCTTCCCACGTGAGTCAAAAATCAAACTATAATACAAGAATGGACTAAGCCTTGAATTCTGCATCATAGCTGAAATTCTTTCCACTCACATAATGTAGTTACATGTGCTTCTGGCTGCACATTTAAGGCCGTGTGCCAGCCTGGTTTCAGTGTATAATATTGGGCGTCTACAAGTTTACCCTCAAGAGACGGCCTGATATCTCTTTGTCCATACACTATAGGTGAGTTCTTTATTAAAGAGACATGGCATGAAGCGTCCAACGCTTCCCTTGCGGTGCTACGCCGCTATGACATGGCCTTAAGCCGAGGACCTTACCCCGAATCACCGGGAACCTCATCGTAGTGTCATACTACCCGTAGCATGAGGTCTAGCCCCTTTGTAGTGCCAAACTACCCAGCATGAAGCCTTACGCTTCTGTGCGGTGTTACGCCGCTACGACATGGCTTGCAAGGCCGAGGCTTATCCCTAGCCGGGTTTACCTCATTGTGGTGTCGTGCCACCCGTAACATGAGGAACACCTCCTCTTTGTAGTGCTGACTACATCCCTCTTTAATTCAATATACAGCATTAGGCCAACTGCCTATTTGCGGTGCTATGCCGCTGTGACTTGGCTAACATAGCCGAGGCTTTACCTCCTTCGAGAACCTCATGGTGGAGTCACCGCCACACATAGCATGGAGTCACACTCCTTGTAGTGCTGTGCTACCATGCTTCCTGTAAAGCATACCAGACATTCCAAATGCCTGAGAACTCATTAAGGCATTTAAGCCAACCTCCCACAGGACCTGTTTTCCGCAGAAAACAACAGTAGACAACAGTGGTTATAGGTCCGTAACCTCTACATATCCAATAGAACATGTACCCACCGTTCCTGATATTCTTCCGATTAGTGGTCCTTCCTTGAACCAAAAGCTAGATGCCTAGTAGATAAATCTTTGAACTAATAGCATAAAACTTTATGGTAGGAATACAATAATACAATATCAGAATGCCTTCAAGCCCATTTTACAAGCTGTGTCATCGACCAGCTGGCGCTTGAGGCCCTTGGTGAACGGATCCGCCAGGTTCTCCTGACTCCGAACATCAATCACTGCAATAACACCTCTCTTGATAAGATCATGTACTGCCATGTGCTTCAACCGCACAGTCCTCTTCTTTCCGTTGAAGAGATCATTTGATGCCACCGCCGCAGTCGCCTGGTTGTCGCAGTATATCGGTATCGCCGGTACTTACGCCCCAACCACTGAAAGATCATACATGAGCTCCCGAAGCCATTCTGCTTCCTCGGCTGCGGTATCAAGTGCAAAGAACTCAGATTCCATGGATGACCGCGAGAGCATAGTCTGCTTCTTCGACTTCCACGATATAGCAGCTCCACCTATTGTGAAAATGTATCCACCTGTGGACCTCTCGCTCTCCACCTCTGAGCACCAACTGGCATCACTGAAGCCTTCCACTACCTGCGGATCTCCGCTGTAGTACAGTGCATATGTCTGAGTCTTCTTGAGATATCTCATAACCCGTTCCACAGCTTTCCAGTGTTCAACACCTGGATTGCTCGTAAAACGACTCAGCATTCCCACGGCGAAAGCTATGTCAGGCCTTGTGGCAGTAGTAGCATACATCAAACTCCCGATTACGCTTGCATACTCCAGCTGCCTGACGCTTTCCCCTGAATTAGGCTTCAGCTTCAGATCACACCTGTACGGCGTATCGATCCCTGGAAGATCCCGATACCCATAACGAGTGATCATTTTCTCAATATAATGAGACTGTGACAGCGCTAGTCCAGTGTCTGTCCGGATGATCTTGATCCCTAAGATCACATCAGCTTCCCCCAAGTCCTTCATACTGAACTTGCTTGAGATGAATTTCTTTGTCTCCGTGACACATCTAATATCCGTACCTAGGATAAGCATGTCGTCCACGTACAGACAAACGATCACACCTCTTCCATCAGCGAACTTTGTGTAAACACACTTGTCCGTATCGCTGACCATGTAGCCATTTGACCTTATAACTTTGTCAAATTTCTCATGCCACATCTTGGGAGCCTGTTTAAGACCGTACAAGGATTTCACCAACTTGCAGACTTTGTCTTCAAGACCTCTGATGACAAATCCCTCTGGCTGTTGCATGTAAATCTCTTCGGTCAGCTCGCCATTTAGGAAAGCCGTATTCACATCCATCTGATGTATCACCATCTTATTTATTGCTGCGAGAGCAATCAACATTCTGATGGTGGTCATCCGGGCTACTGGAGCATATGTGTCGAAGTAGTCAATCCCCTGCTTTTGAGAAAACCCCTTGGCTACCAACCTAGCCTTGAACTTGTCAATAGTTTCGTCTGCTTTCTTCTTCTTCTTGAAGATCCATTTGCATCCGATGGGTTTCGCTCCTTCAGGAAGATCAACCAACACCCAAGTGTTATTTGAGGTGATGGAATCAATCTCATTGTCAATCGCCTCCTTCCAGAAAACCGCGTCTCTGGTCTTCATCGCCTCATCATAGGTAAGCGGATCTGCTTCCACATGATAGGTGACAAAGTCACTTCCGAAGTCCTTCGGCCTCCTCACACGTTTAGCTGACGGCTCAGCTTGTTCTGGTTCAACCGTTGTTTCAACAACAAGATCTTCTTGGACCACATCTTCATTAAAGACTTCAGTCTCTTGTGCACCCTCATTATTCTCCGGAACATCCGGAAGAACAATATTCTTGTGCCTTGCAAACTTGTCTTCAAAATATTCTGCATCGCGAGATTCAATGATATGATTTGACTCAATATCAAGAAATCTCCGAGCATCACTCTTCTCGGCATACCCCAAGAATATCGTCTTTGTAGTCCTTGTCCCAAGCTTCTGAATCTTTAGATCTGGAAGCTTGACATATGCCAGACACCCCCACACTCGAATGACATTCAAGTTTGGTCTGACCTTGAACCAGAGTTCATGAGGAGTAATGTCAGAAGTTGCATGAGGCACCCTATTTAGAATAAAAGTGGCCGTCAATACAGCTTCTCCCCAGTAGCACTTAGGAAGACCAGCAGTCAACAACATTGAATTTATCATTTCTGTCAACGTCCTGTTCTTCCTCTCAGCTACTCCGTTTGATTGAGGAGAGTACGGAGCCGTAGTCTCATTGACAATTCCATGTTCCTTACAGAACGATGCGAATACATGAGACCTGTACTCTCCACCTCGATCACTTCTTATCCTTTTGAGTTGTTGTCCAGTCTGCCGCTCAGCTTCGGCTCTGAACTCCTTGAACTTCTCGAATGCTTCGTCTTTAGCCTTCAGCAAGTAGACGAACGCATACTTTGAGAAGTCGTCGATGAAGGTTATGAAATACTTCATCCCGGCCTTTGTAGAGAACTGTTTGAAGTCACAGATATCTGAGTGTACCAACTTCAGAAGATCTGTACTTCGATTAACCCGAGGAAAGGGTTTCCTTGTGATCTTTGTTTGAGCACAAACTTCACATTTCTCTACCTTACCCCCACACTTGGAGATAAGTCCTAGACTAGACATTCTGTTTATTCGTTTACAATGAACATGTCCTAGCCTATTATGCCACAACTCAAGAGTATAAGCAGAAGGAGAGATTTCATTAATTACATAAATTACATTGGACTGATTTACAAGCTGAATCTTGAACATTCCTTCGGTATAAAAAGCTTTCCCGAAATATGTTCCCTTGATAGACATCACCATCTGGCCAGCATTGATGTCCATTCTGAGGCCTGCATTACAGAGTAAACCTCCCGAGATCAGGTTCTTGGCGATAGCAGGTACGTGCTTCACGCCTTGAAGCGTCAAAGACTTGCCAGAAGTCAGCTTCAGAATAACCGTCCCGATCCCTAGAACTTCAGCTTGTGCTTGGTTCGCCATCACAACCGCTTCAGAAGTGGGTGTGTAGGTGGTGAACCACTCCTTACTGGAGCAGACATGGCAGGTGGCTCCAGTATCTACCCACCAGTCTGAATCAGATCCTACAGCATCAACCTGTCCAATCATAGCAATTACATCAGTAATCATTGAGACTTTGCTAGGCTCACCTTGCTCTGATTTCTTGGCCGGTGCTGTGCATTCACTTTTGAAATGGCCCAACTGGCCACACTTGAAACAAGGCATCTTTGCCTTAGATTTCTTTGACTTGAAAGAAGTTCCCTTAACATTCAAGTTGTTAGGGTTCTTCTTCTTCTTCTGGAAATCTGCACGCTTTTCCTTTCCCTTTGGTTCCTTGGTCTGAACCAGATTAGCGTTAGCCAATTGCTTGGAAAGCGTGTCAACCTTATGTTGAGCCCTCATCTGGTCTTCAACATAAATTTCCTGCAGGAGATCTTCAAGGGTGATCTCCAGCTTCTTCCTATGCATGTTTGCATAGAACTTAATCCACCCAGCGGGGAGCTTTGAGACAATCCCTCCAACAACAAACTTGTCGGGGAGGGGCATCGCCTCGTCTTCCAACTTCTGTCGAAGCTTCAGAAATTCTTTGACCTGCGGCAGCATGGACTTCTCGTCCTCAAAGAGCCATTTGTGATATTTTTCAACCACAAATATTTTACTGCGGTTCTTGTCTTCTTCGTAGAGTTTTTCTAAAGACTCCCATATGTCTCTAGCGATATTTTTCTTAGAATAGGATTCTGCAAGGGAATCCTCCATAGCATTCAGGATAAGGAGCCTGCAAATGCTATTTTCTCTTCTCCACTTGGCCTGAAGTTTAGTAGCCGCAGATATTGCAGCAGCAGACCCAGTATCTGGAATAGTAGGTTCCTCTTCAAGCAGCACGTGATCAACGTCTCTGAGTTGAAGAGTGAGATAAACCTTCCTCTTCCAGACTTGATAATGCTCTCCATCAAACTTTTATAACTTACAGAAGTCAGTGTTGAGGAGTGAAGCATTAATGTTTTCCATCGTAGCAATAAAGCTTTGAGATTGTTATTGCCGGGAACGCCGGTGCACGCTTTTCGATGGAAAATACAGAAACTGAAACAGTTGTAAAGACAATGTTTCAAATGCAATTCCTTAAAGAAGGTTTTGCAACAGAGATCCAGAAGGATTCTGCAAATTACGAGATCTAAAAAGATATCGTAATTCACGAATAATCTAAAGAGATTTTCGTGATCGTAGCAATCTGGCAGTAGTGCCTTCTAAAAAGAAGATACTGACAGAAATGCTAAAGGCAACAGAAGGGTGACAGGCGAGAAGATGGAATTGCTGGGGTGAATTATCACCGTTGCTCAAAGCTTTATTCGCCCTCTGCGAACAGCTTCCAGGAACCAGCAAGGTTGACGGAAAACCTTGGAACACTCCTGCTCTTCTGACTCATCGGAAGACGGCGAACTCCTCTGGCAATGGTACTCTTCTCTCTCTGTTTGAAGTAACAGAACTCACGCGTACTAAAAAGTACTAGTGTTAGTGTTAAACAACACGCTCACTACTCTGTTGTGTTAAAGAACACTTAGAGTTTTCTCTCTGGAATTCTGATTGCTTCTAACCCTGAGAGAGAGGAGAGAACCTGCATATATAGCCCACGGGGCGGTTGCCAAGCAGTTGCCTGAACTTCAGGGTAGTGCAAAGTGCGCAAACAAAACGCCACATTACGCCTCATGAGCCCTTGAGCCCGAGTCCGAGTCCGAGTCCGAGTCGCTAAGCTCCTACGGAGCTTAGCTCCATGGAAATAAATTTCCAAGAGCAAAAAGCTTACAGCTTCTTAATTGTTGATTAAGCCTTTATTCCATTAATAATTAATCCCACATGGCACACACCCATGTGCACTACATGTGCATCTCCATAAAGAGTAAAGACTCATATATATGGAGATACACATTCCTTTCTAGCCGATGTGGGACTAAAAACCAAAAACCAAAGGCTAAAAACCCAACTTATGGGTCTATGCCCACTTTTAGGCCGTTCTGTTTGATCTGCCGTTGGTGAAATATATCTCCCATATGCAGCCTCATAGGCATCCCTCTTGTAGCATGCATGAACATAATCAAAGGGACTATGTTGTCTCCATGAAATACATGCCATGACATGACAGCATGGAATGCCACTCATATCCCACTTCCTACATGAGCAGGAATGCTTCTCCAAATCAACAGAAAATTCCCTACCTGACATATGTCAAACTTGGTACTTGCCCTCACCGGAGTAATAAGCAGTACAGTAGTTAGAATCTTTCCTAGCCCAACTTGTTGAGTCCAGTGCACTTCCCTATGCTTCGCCATTTTGCAAAAAGTCCAATCCAACACAATTCAAAACCTTAAGCAAATATAAAAAAACATGAATTATGTCAATTTGAACAATAGGACACAAATTAGATGACCAACCTGAGCATCAAATAAGTCCTTAACTGCTCTAGCATAGTAAGGATTGGCTTCTCTCGAGTTGCCTTGTTAAAAGCTTCACAAAGATTGTTTAAGAGGATGTCACACTTTGTCTTAGTCCCAAAATGGGACCTACTCCAATGCCTTGCTGGTTTATCTCTCAACCACTGATATGCCTCCTTTGATTGTGAATGCAACTTATCCATTTCACTCTCAAACCTTGAAATAGTAGTGGTTTTTGCAATCGACCACAATTGTTGTTTTAGAGCAAGTGAACTGTGCCCAATTAGTTTGAAATTGGCATGTAGATGCCTAGCGCAATGCATGTGTTCTGCACCAGGCATCAAGTTCTCAATAGCCTGGATCAAGCCCTTCTGCATATCACTTATTACCACCCAACCAGCCCCATCTGTTTCTTCACCTTCATAACTTATTCCCACATCCTCCATGAAAATTTGAAGGAACCAAGTCCATGAGTCTCTGTCCTCCATAACACCAAATGCAACAGAAAACATGCCATTGTTGGCATCTATACCCACAACTGTCAACAACTGGCCTGGAAAAGGACACTTAAGATATCAACCATCCATCCCAAACATTTTCCTACACCCACTCAAAAATCCATTCCTCAGAGCTGCATAACATATGTAGACCCTTTGAAAGATTGGATTCTCACCTGGATCGACCCTCTTAAGCTCAGCAGCATAATCCCAAAGCTTCCCATATTGTTCATCCATACGGCCTTCAATGCTTGCCTTGAGTCTGGCTCTGGAGAATTGATGCCTAGATACATCCATGTGGTGCTTGCCACTAGGGATGGCAATGTCCCCCCGAACCCGATAGGGACTCGATTTTTTTACCCGATGGGGACGGGTTTGGGGATTAAAAACGGAGATGGAGGCGGGGATGGGAATTAAAATAATTTTTCGGTCGGGTTCGGAGACGGGTATGGGTATAGTACTCCCCGTCCCGGTAAATCCCTGACCCCGATTACTTATACCCATATCCATATGTGCAATCCATTGAAAATGGTATGATTTATGATCTATCTAGTAGTATATTTTATAAAAACCATTTTATTAACATGCCTTGTACTTTTTTTGTTATGAAAATAATTTTTTAAGCTTATAATGTACATAAAAAAATGCCAACCGGACGAGAGACGAGACGAGAAAATTCGGCCCCGAAAGTGTTAACGGGGCGGAGTCGAGGACGGCGACGGGGACGGGGAATGCATTGTTTAACGGGGACGGGGATGTGGGTAAAAAATTGAACCCGACGAAAAACAGGGATGGGGATTCAAACACTGCTCGGGGATGGGGATGGAGGATATGGTTCCCGGCCCCTACCTGCCCCGTTGCCATCCCTACTTGCCACTAACCAATTCTTTGAACTGTCCAATACCTATTTTAGGATTAGTTCTGATATTCTCATCATACCTTCTAGCTATCCAAGTAGAGGTACAAAACCTAATCCTGGTTGATCTTCCACATATGTGCCTGCTTACATATTTTTTTAACCCTCACAGTAGGCCCTTTGCCTACAAAGGATGCATAGAAATGGAACGAACCTCTCTCCTTGGCATTTCCCTTACACCTTGCCCAGAGTCTATGGGCTTCATTACTGATAAACATGATAGGTCTTCCTTTTATGATTGCATACTCCCGAATAGCCTCTCTCTCTCTCTCTCTCTCTACACTCTCCCATGTTTGGAAATTCTAACCCCAACTGAAATTTTGGATGTAACAAATCAGAATTTCTATTCCACTGCCTAAATTTATGTGGCTTTATCCTAGGAGCCCTTCTTTTGATTTCATCAGGTTCAGGTTGGTCATCATCATTTGATGACTCTTTTAGGCTATCTAAACCATCAGAATTCCCATAGTCAGAGGATTCCTCACCTGGATAAACTGCAATGTCTAGTTCTTCAGCTTCCTCATGCAGAACTTTATCGTTGAAGTGTGCATGATCGACCATATATGGTTCCTCATCGCTCTGCTCATATTCCTCATCTACATAGTCCTCTTCATCATCCACCACTTCGTCACCAGGGACTAAGCGTCTGTCAGTACCATACGAGGATTCCTCACCATCATAAGCATACACTTCATCACTAATTGGCACATCACCCACTACACCATTCCTTGCATGATCATTACCAGACTCACCTCAATAGTAACCAGTTCATCATCAAAAATTCATTACTGCAAGCTAGCACATCTAAATGTCAAGACTTCATTAGTTATCTGAACAAGCCCTTCAAAAGGGTCAATAAAGTAAAACTGACAGGAAAATGGACCATAACCCAAGATATCAGCAGTTGTTTGCAAATAATCTAGGCTAAACCAATCAAGCTTGTGGTTATCAGCCCAGACAACTGAGCCACCCACATATTCGGACCCATTAAACACCCCACCGTGGTGAATTTCAAGAGTGAAATAATCAGGGCATCCTGCAAGAACCAGAACAATATCAGAATGCTTATCTTAAAAACAACAACATACCGGATTTGCCTTTAGTACAACAGAACAACCAACAATAGCAATAATACTGAAGGTTAATTAAAAAAAATCTCACACATTCACATTAATTATCATATTATATATAAATATATGTGGTTGTTGTCATTACAGTACAAAGCATATGTGGTTGTCCTCATTAGAGAGTACAAAGCATATGTGGTTGTAAACAAATATATGGATTGGGACCACTTCGAGCAGAAAGCTAAAAAAATACCATCTTCAACAAACAAAGATGAATTCGCTTCGATTTAAATACAATACAACACTTAATGTATGCCGGAGGATATCCACTATAGCGAAACTTGGGATTCGTGGCATCGCGGCTCATTTTCGCATCGATTCGATAAACCTACGCTTCACAAACATTAATCGATCTCAAATTTGGCTTCAATATGGAAGCTTAGAACCCTAATAAGTCTAAATTGGGGATGTGTTCCAATGAGATTGAAATTTAGGGTTGTAGATAATTTTTTGACTAACTTATGGACACGAAATGACTAAAGTACCCTCGCATGGGACCCATGGAAGTTTGACTGGAGGAAATTGTTAAAAATTAATAGAAGGTGCTTAAAAGGAGCAATTTATGTAATTAGGGTGCCAAATTTGAGCATTGAAAACTTAATGTGCCATAAACACCTCAACACTATAGTTTAGGTGCCATTAGAGTTAATTTAGCCAAGAATATATAAACTTTTCGAACAAGAGACATACATCCACTGCTAGTGCAGGGTCTGGAGTATCGTACGCAATCTTCTCTAGAATATATGGAGGGTTTGTTTTCGCAACTCGAATCTGTATCTTACATGATATGAATGCATATTCCACCTATCTTGATCTGATCTAAGTCCTCAATTTGTACCTCCATAACAATTCAGTACTGGCAGATATTCAAATATTAGCCCAATTATCTTCCACATACATTCAGAGGCTACAATTAGAGAGAGGTTCGGTAATATATATAAGAAATAATAATACAGAAGCATTGTACAAAATGATAGTATAAGAAATATCTTGAAATTCATGTTACTACTATTAATACGTATACATAGATAAAATTCCTCAAGGATCTATCAACACTATAGAGGAGAACATGATCCTTCTACTCTCGACAACAATGACAAACTGCCGAAGGTTACTACTATTCATGGCTGGCATTGCTGGCTGAGAATGGCCAATAGGCCATTACTGCTAATCGGAATAAACCCATTTTTATCACCATAAATAGCTTTACTTACAAGTTACAACTATCCAAACGAGGCAATGAGACTGAACTAAGTGCTTTAGTGCGACTTAAATTCGGATAAAAGAAAATGAAGCAATTCATAAGTGCTATAGATTTAATATAATCTCTAGTGGAAACCATTACTCGGTATGGTAACTGGCTAAAATCCAAGGAATGTTCGCTAGCCAACTGATGGCCAGAAGAGGACCACCAAGATAGTCAAGAACAAGTTCAACTTGTGCATAATAAAGAGATTCTTGACCAAGACCATTGTACAAATGTCAGTCAAACTACATGTATCAGACCGAAACAACCTAATATATGGATGTTCTTCACATTTCGTATCAGAAAATATTAGACTGATAACGGGATATCATCTGAACTAAGAACAATAGATCAATAGCTTCTTATCATATTTGCAGGTAGACTATGAAATGACCACCAAGTGTCACTGAAGACCAAGTGACTACAAAAAAAGCAGCCAATAAGTTCCATATAAATTGTGGTACCCAAACAAATTGCACGCAGACAGTGAAGAATTCAGACTCATGATAATATTTGCCAGAAGGCATTGTGCTTTGTGAAGTTCTCTTTGACCTTTGGTTACCTATAGTTTAGAGTTTAACAGCTATTACATGTAAAATCTGCAGCAGACTACATAGGAGCCATAAGACCAACAGCAATGCCTCAAAATCCGAAACCATCTTCAGAACAACTACCTCCTCAGGCTCTCCACTATGTATGTTGCATAAAGATCCCTTCAAAAACAGAAGAAACAAAATAAGATGGATAAATCACAGAAGTCGTCCACAGGGCCCACATACGAACATAGAAGCTAGAGAAAGAAACATAAAGCACATATATTATTCTCCAAGGCAATTGATAAAGGCACTGCATAATTTGATCAGGGCTAGCCCATTTGTAAGTTTGTATTATTTACAAGATTGCCATTGAAAAAATTTATTAGGGCTAGCCCATTAGGTAGTATAAAAGTCAATTGTTTTATTTCTCTTCTCTTTCTCTTCTTCCTCTCAAATTTTTTTTCTAATCTCAAATTTTATTCTAAACCCTAGATTGAGATTCCTCTTGTCCCTACAAAAATCTTCCTCTTGTCCCATATTAAAGCTTTTGAACATATCCAGTAGGCAGTAGTGGGCTAGAAAAGTGGAATCCTGAGCGTACATCCCGCATGCTGTCACGCGCGCGCGCGAAGAAAGATTGGAAGTCCTATTTGTATGTGGACTGCCCAGTTTTCTGGCAGTCCACATACATGTGGACTGCCAGGAAATTGGGCAGTCCATCACAGAACTTGCTGTGAGCATGGACTGCCCAGGAACTGGACAGTCCACATACAAACAAGGACTGCCCAATTTTCTGGCAGTCCAACAAACTGAATGGACTGCCAGAAAACTGGGCAGTCCTAAGTCACAGCATGTGAAACAAAGGACTGCCCATTTTTCTGGCAGTCCTTACTGTATGTAGGACTGTCCAATTTTCTGGCAGTCCTGAATACAGTAAGGACTGCCAGAAAAATGGGCAGTCCTTTGTTTCACATGTTGTGACTTAGGACTGCCCAGTTTTCTGGCAGTCCATTCAGTTTGTAGGACTGCCAGAAAATTAGGCAGTCCTGGTCGACGCACAGTTTTCTCGTTCGTGCATACTTGGGTTTAATTTAAATGGATAATTTTTCACTCCGAATGTAGTTTAATTCAAATGGGCTACAGACAATTGAAATAAACAATATAATGGATGCTTGAATTTTTCAATTTAATTTCTAGGGTTTTGGAAACAAATAGAGAAAGAATTTGGGTGCCATCGATCTTCTTGAGAAGAAAATTTGGAAGAGAAGAGGAAGAAGAAGAGAACATTTCTAGGGTGGAAGAAATATCTAGGAATTTCAAATTATCTTCTTGCTTGGGGATGGAGAAATGGTGAAGGAGAAGAGGAAGAAGAAGAAGAGAGGAGTTAGGGTTTAGGAAGAGAGAAAAAATTTTGCAAATGAGAGAAAAATTTTGGGTTTAGGGAAATTTTACTTTGGGACAGCCCAAAATCAAAAAAATGGGCTGTCCTGAGTAAAACACAAAAAAAATCTGGGCTAGCCCCAATCCGGGCTAGCCCTGATCAAATTGTGCAGTGCCTTTATCAATTGCCTTCTCCAAGTATGTTGTTCTGTGCAATGGATAACGGATTCTCCCTGAAGAAAGAACAGTCGTGCAAGTAACAACCAAGTTTCTTCACAAGAATTATATAGTTGATATTATGGCTGAAGGAAAATATTGTAGGAAACACGACAAGGCAAATGCTAGATGTACAATGTGGAGTCAGGAAGATTGACGGAGAAGATCAAGAATTCTTACATGGAGTACTGTATAGCTTTGTAAGCTTCAGTGGCAGGCAAGAAGTCCTCCACTGCAACCTCCTTGTTCTCATTCTTCTTATCTGAATTGTCATGATTTAAGGAGAACTAATGTTATCAAACAGAAAGAATTAAAATAGCCCAAAGAAACATATATGAAATGTCACAATTAAATCAACTACTACTTGCTACATAAAGCTTCTAATTGTTCTGAATTTGAAAGTTGGACTCAGTTTTTTGGGCTTTTAAAAGCCAAAAAAAGAACATATTCCAGAGACTTTCTAGCAATGATGAATCCTAATCAGTTCTTAAAACCAACGAAGGTATGCAAAAGCGACAAAAGTTTGTGAACTGGCCACTTTTACAGGAAACTGCACTTTAATAATGGTTCAAGACATTATGGTAGCAGATCTAGAAGTCTTGCAAGGTCATGACTATTGGTGGATATCTTCGGAACTATTATACAGGGTAAATTTGAAGGCAGAAAGGAGTTTCTATATCATGAAATTCGTTCAGTCTTGTTTGCATTCCTATAACTAGAAAGTACATGTAAAGCAAGTAAAGCAAGTAAAGCTAAAATTTAGGATACAGTCTTCAAAGAAGCGCCTAATTTCAGCCAAGCGATGAGGTGGGAGCTCCTTGATGTCAGTATAATGTCTATATTCGGGATCATCCGCACACACAGCAATTATTTTATCATCTCTCTCTCCCTGTTCCAGCAATAAAACTGAATTATAAGCTACACCCTAGAACAGGAAACATTTTAAATGATGGCATGAAGGTTCCTCATCATGATTGCAGTTAAAGCTAGACCTGATCAATCATTGGCATGAGACCAATAGCTTTAGCCCGAAGGAAACATCCAGGGAGAATAGGCTCCTGTTAACATTAATACCAAAGATTTATCTGACATGTCTTGATAATTCATGACTTAAGATCAAGTAACAAGATGCTCAAATAGGACCTATATTATACAAGACTCAAACATGAGAAATTATGTCACAGCTGTTTTTGTTGGGCAGGTCCAGTCCAAAGTGGGTTCGCAAGAGCAAGTCCTGGTGGAGCACAAATAGGGAATCCTATTTTGATCCATGTGCACAGCACCCGTTGCGTGGCCTATCCTTATAACAAAAGGGATCTTATTTATATATGGAGAGGTGGTTCTGTAGTAGCTCGACTCTCTTATATGAGAATAGTAGGTCGGCCAACATATTTTTGTAGTCGGACAGAGAGAAAACTGCTATACAACATAGCACTAGGAACCCCTTTCCTAGTCAGCATGTGAGGAGACGCGCACACAGGGGACAGGTTGCTAAAGCATTGCACTGGGGGACAAATCAGAGAGCAAATTCAGTCAGAGCTCAGAAAGAGTTCGGAGCAAGGTTCGTGGTATCGGTATCGGACCATTCCTATGAGTACCGGTATCGGACCATTCCTATGAGTACCAGTATCGGTGATATCGGTAGTATCGGCGGTTTCGGATCGGAGTATCGGATTTTTTTTTGGTATCGGAAAACGAATAATTATTAATAAATTATTAACATTTAAAAAAATATATTTTATACATTTAGGCATAATTGTAAGTATTTTTAGTGTTATTTCTTATTACTTTTGAAATTAAATGAAATAGTAGTCACCCTTACCGATTAGTTTACATGCAATAGATAATTTTTCTTCTTTTACATGCTTTTACAACCTTATTATGCTTTAAACCCTTGCTGTTTGTCTTTTTCGTTCAATTTTTTTTGTCGAAATGATCGGAAAATAGAGCCACAAATATTGGTAGCGGTCAGTATCAGGTATCGGTCGGTATCGGATCGGGACATGCCAAACCGTATCGGTATCGGATGATAATGTAAACAATGGTTCGGAGTAACTCTTGGGAAGCAATCCAGGAGCTTGGCAAGCGGCAAGATCACCCGTGGCTCGGTCTACAATGGGATAGAGAGGCAAAGAAGAACAATGCATCATCAATGGTCATGGAATCGGAACCCCTTCGGATTTTGGTGAGTGCTTATTGTATTCATTGGGAGGGTGAGTCTTGTAACTTTGTTTTTGTTCTTTTGATCTACAGGATTGTAAGGATACCTTGGATCTTGGGTAAGGGAGGGATTCAAGAGAACTTTAATTTTATATTACATTGGATTTGTGTTTGGACTTATCCCGTGGATTTTTATTGCAAGAGTTTTTCCACGTTAAAATTTGTTGTCTTTGTGATTTCCTTTATTCCGCACAATTGGTTGTTGGTTGGTGGACTCAAACCTATCAAAGTGGTATCGGAGCGTCCAGGTTTGGGGACGAAGATAGTAGCCACATACAACATGTGAATCATATCGAGGATGATCACCCTCAACGGGTCTAATTGGTAAATTTGGAACCAATGATGGATGACCTACTATATTTCCAAGGACCTACACGGTCACTTGGGGGGTTCGAAGAAGTCGAAGGATCGAGCGAAAGACAATTGGCTTCATCGAACAGTGGTTGGACGATAGCGTAGTTGACCACGTCTTAGCGGAGACGACTACGGTGGGGCTTTGGAACAAGTTGCAGAACTTGTATGGAAGGAAGACAACTTGCAATAGATGTTTCTAATTAGGAAGTGGTTAACCTTAAGTATAAGAAGAATTCTTCAATTGCAAATCATCTTACGAGGTTCAAAGTATCATTAACCAGCTAACGACCATGAAGATGATGTTGGAAGTTGAGTTGCATGTGCTTCTACTCTTGAGTTTTTTTTTTTTTTTGGCCAGACTCATGCAATACATTAGTGGTTCCTATCATCAATTAAATAGAGGATGGTATAATCACCATGACTAAGGTGACAAGTTCTCTCCTCAACGAGGAGTTGAGAAGAAGGAGTTTTGTCATCGTCATCAAAGACCCTAGCTATTAAGAAGGGGGGAAGTCAAAAGCAAAGGTAGAAGGAAGTAGTTCAGAGGTCGCATAAGGTTGAAATCCAAGTCCAAGAAGGATGGCTGCTATCACAATGGTATTGTGGGTCACTTCAAGTGAGATTGCAAGGACTTGGAAATAAAGGAAACGACAAAAAAGACCAAGTTGATAAGACCGCAACAATAGCCGAATCGGAATTGATCATCACGGTTGGAGATCAGGAGTCGTGCCTAAGTTTAACACCACATGGTGTTGATTGGGTCATTGATATAGGAGGCATCCTTTTGTGCCTCGTCACGAAGGGAATTTTCATAATATACGAAAGCGACGACTTCGGAGGGGTCAAGATGAAAAACAAAGGCATACCGCAGATCATAGAGAAGGAAGATGTCCATCTTCAGACGAGTCTTGGCTACAGGTTGGTACTCAGGATGTAAGGCATGTACCTGAGTTACCCTTAATCTGATTTCGACGAAAAGACTTAACAAGGAGGGATTATGCAACATCTTTGGAAACAGACAGTAGAAACTCACCAAGGGTGCTCTTACTGTAGAAATATGGAGTTTGTGTTGCACTCTATATCACATGCAAGCAAAGGCATTGGAAGGGGAAACAAATGAAGTGGAGAGAACTCACTTGGTCTTTGGCACAAGTGGTTGGATCACGTCAACTAGAAAGATTTACGAACTTTGGCCAAAAGAAAGCTTCTACCAAGTATCAAAAGTTAATTGTTGAGTCCATATGTAGATTGCTTAGGTAAACAATATTGTGTTTTCTTTGTAAAGTTCGTCTCAAAGAAGAAAACACGAGTACTGGAATTGGTGCATACTGATGTCTGCAAACCTACGAAGACTAAGACTTTTGGGGGTGCTTCATACTTTGTGACCTTCATAGACAACTGCTCCAAGAAAATTGTGGGGCATATGCTATTAGGAGCAAGGAATAGGTTTCGGAGAACTTCAAAAAGTTTCATGTCAAAGTTGAGAGGGAGACCTGAAAACCTCTTAAGTGTATTCAGTTGGATGATGGCCTTAAGCACTTCGGATATTGCATTGCTCATAGGATAAGACATAATAAGAACCGTCCCAAAGACTCATGGTGGAACGATGTGGAAGAACGCATGAATCGCACTAGTACCGCTAAAGTCAGATGTATACTCTCGCAATTAAGGCTAGCTGAATCCTTTTGGGAAGAGACTCTAAGAACTACGACTTATCTGATAAATCTATCAGCTTCAGCTGCATTAAAGGGGTGCATACCAAAGGAGCTTTGATAAGGGAAGAAAACCTCTTACTAGCATATGAGGGTTTTAGGTTACAGGGTTATGCACGCGTTCCGAGTAACAAAAGAAGTTGGATGACAAGATGAGACGATGTATTTTCTTGGATTATGCAAATGACTTGTACGACTACAGGTTATGGGACTTAAAAATAGAAAAATTATTTAAAGTAAAGATGTGGTATTTGTTGAGGACGAGACTGTGACAGTCTTGCCGAAAAGTCACCCGAGAGATGAGATGTGGATGGCTTCGTCAACTTGACCATTGGTTCTTTCGTTAAATCAGATAGAATGGAAGCAACTCAACCCCAAGAAAATGAAGCAGATATTCCTGCAGAAGATACGATTTACAATAATCAGGAGTAGCCTACTCAGGAGATACTGGCAGATGAGTACACCACTCTGACAGATGCAAGAGGCCTATAGAGTTTTCAGGAGGCACAAGAGGATGAACACCGAAGGGAATGAATTTAGGTGACGAAGGACGAGATGAATTCCATTCACAAGATTAACACTTGAGATCTAGTGCCGTACCGAAGGTGGGAAAGCTTTGAAAAACAAATGGGTAAAGTTAAAGACTGAAGACCAAAGTTTACAACCAAGGTACAAAACAAGGTTGATTGTGAAGAGTTTAGTCGAAGGAAATGTATCAACTTTTAGGAAATATTTTTATTGTGGTGAAGATGTCTTCGGTTCGGGTAGTGCTCAGATCAACTATCAATTTGGACTTTATAACGAGCGGTTGGATGTGAAGACCGCATTTTTGCATATAATTTTCAGGAGGAAACCTAAATGGAGCAGCCCTAAGGGTTCAAAGTTTGAGGCAAGAAGATATGCTATGTTTATTGAAGAAGAGTTTGTACTGGTTGAAGCAAGCACCTTGGCAATGGGTACATAAAGTTTGCTTCGTTCATGGCTATATAAGAACGACCTTATATTACTGTGTATACATAAAGAGATACAATGTCGACTTTCTTATCCTCTTCCTCTACGTTGACAACATGTTGATAGTATTAGTAGGGAAGGATACAAAAAGGGTTAAGAAGTTGAAAAATGAGTTTAGCAAGTTCTTTGCTACGAAGACTTGGGGCCAATGTAGCAGATCTTGGCATGCAGATAGCTTGTAATAGGAAAGCAAGGAAGTTTTGATTGTCGCAAAAAAAATATGTCGAGAAGGTGTTGGAGAGATTCAATATGGGTAAGGCGAAGTCGGTCAATACTCCAACAGCATGCCACTTTAAGCTCACGGTGAAGCGTATCCTACTAGCAAAACAAAAATGACGGAGATGCAGAAGATTCCCTATGTTTAGGCGGTTAACAGTCTCATGTATGTCGTTGTATGCACACGACCGAATATTGCACATGTAGTTGATGTGCTCAACATCTTTCTCTCAAAACCAGGCAAGGGACATTGGGCAACGGTGAAGTAGATTCTTTGGTATCTCATGGGCACCTCTAAATTAAAGTTTGTGCTTAGGGATAGCGAAGCCAGTGTTGGAAGGCTATATATATTCTGATATAGCGGGAGGTGTGAGAACTAGGATCATGATACATGGTCACTTTTGTAGGGTAGTTGTGTCATGGAAGTTATGGCTACAAAAGTGTATTGTGCTTTCTTTTACAAAAGCGGAGTATATTCTGCTACAGAGACTTGTAATGTGATGCTTTGGATGAAGCACTTCCTTGAGTTGGGTCAGGATCGTGGTAGATATTATGATAGTCAGAACATCATTCATCTGAGCAAGAAACCCATCTTTCATTCAAGTCGAATCATATTAATGTACAATATATCATTGGATACGAGATGTTCTGGATCGACACTCAGAAGCAATTGGAGTTGGAAAAGATCCATAGAGACGGGAATGATGCAGACATGTTCACATAGTGTATACCGTTGGAGAAACACAAAATTTTGCCAAAATGCGTTTGACATGGACTCCACGTAGGTCGACGTGGAGCAATCCCCCCTAGTTAGACTAGAGGGAGAGACTATTGGGCAGGTCCAACCCAAAATGGGACCGGAAGAGCAAGCTCGTATGGGGCACAAATAGGAATCCTATTTTGATCCACATGCACAACACTGATTGCATGCCCTATCTTTATAACAAAAGGAATCCTATTTTGTTAAATATGGAAAGGAGATTTTATAACATTAGCAGCTCGACGACTCCTATCTGAGAATAGTAGGTCGGCCGACATTTGTTGTTGTCTGACAGAAAAATTGCTATACAACACGGCACTAGGAGTCCTTTTCCTAGTTAGTATGTGGGGATATGCTGGGGTGTGTGTATATACACAGAGGACTGATTGCTAAAGCATTGCATGGGGGCACAAATCAGATAGCAAATTCGGCCGGAGCAACTCGTGCGGGGGGGGGGGGGGGGGGGGGGGGGGGGGGGGGGGTTGGGCGGAAGCAATCCAGGAGCTTGGCAAGCGATGAGATTGCCGGGGGCTCGGTCTACAATAAGATAGAGAGAAAAAAGAACAAGGTTTCGACAACTGTCGTGGATCCGGCATCCTCTTTGGGTTTTGGTGGTAATTGTTTTAATTGGAAGGGTGAGTGTTGCGAGCTTTATTTTTGTTCTTTTAATCTATAGGTTGTAGGGATAACTCGGATCATGGATAAGGCATTCGAGAAAACTGTAATTTTATATTATAATGGACTTGTGTTCGACTTGCCTCGTGGTTTTCTACCGCAAGGGTTCCACGTTAAATTATGTCTCCCTTTTGTGATTTCCTTTATTCCGCACAGTTGGCTGTTGGTTTGTTGATTAAAGCCCATCATTTTTCTCAGTGTTAGGTCATATGTCATTTCTGTTCTTGAACGCCATGCACCGTGCTATGCAGGCCAAATAGTCAGAAATAAAATAAGGTAAATTCTTCTTACAAGTTTGGTCGTTACTATCTTTAGGACTATATTGTTGATATTTGCAGGTATTAAAATGTTTGTATCGAAGTTATAAAACTGAATTAAAAATGCACTATACTGGATACCTGCATGATAACCAACACATCCATAGGATCATTATCCTCACAAAGTGTACGTGGGATGAAACCATAGTTGTGTGGGTACACTACTGACGAGTACAGCACACGGTCTACCTGCACAACGAAAGAGGTATGAGAATTACGGTTATATATGGAATAAATCAACCAAACAAGAGTTTCTAGGCTACCTTTATCAGTCCAGTTTTTTTATCCAGTTCATATTTCACCTTACTTCCCTTTCCTATTTCGACCACCTACAGGAATCATTGAAAAATGTAGCTTAAACTCATTTGTCAGTATAATTAGGTATGATCGAAATAACTGAAAATGCAAGTATGAACATCTTACTGGCATCATTTACTCAAAATAAAGAAAAAAACAAACCATTTTTATATTCCCTAGAAATGAGGGAGTTGTTCAATAGATTTGATGAAGTGTACATGCTTATTTACCAATCTTAGTCAAGCATAACAGTAGAATAAGGGAAAACAACACGTGATCAAGCACTGAACGGAAGAAAATGTAAATTAAATAAAAGAAAAGATTAGCCTGTGTATCAAGTCTACTTTTACATATCCCTTCATGTTTGGATATCTATGTTGTGTATTTACTATTTAGGTGAAGGTGACAGAAAATTAACACGTAACAATTTTGAAACTAAATAATATAAAACTCTGAAACATATATGATAATGCATTTCCTCATAACAGAGGAATACAAGTTTGAAACATTTATCACAGAGAAACCTCCATCTTGTTGCATACTGTTTTCTAGAAGAAACCTTTATAGAAGGATATAATGTTTGTTAGTGTTACAAATGACATGGTTATAGAACTGAACGGAAGAAAAGGATGCAAACAGATGACCCCAAGAATTTGGGATAAAGGCATTGTTGTTGTTGTTGTTGACCCTTTCCAGGAAAGATAATGCAGTTTCGAACCACATTTTGGCAACAGTTTAAATAGTCAGACACATTGAACTACCACACCAAATTCATTTGCAAGTCTGATAATGGTTTATTTGTCTGAGTTGGAGAGTAGAGTGCCCTTACACAGTTGAATATGGTAGGTGCACCAGGACCTGCACCAAAAAAAATGCATGAAGATATAAGAACACCATAAGCCAACAAAGAGACATGACACAACTATTTGAATATCTTGTAGCAATAAGCACAAGAATGTACAAAAAGAAATGTGAACGAAGAAATCGAGTACCTATTTCAAGGTCGTGCCATGGGTGTGCAGCAACAGACCTTCTGGACAATGACGATAGTATTCTTTCATTTAGAGGGGGATGCGGATGGGATGAGCCAGAAGATTTTGCCGGAGCATCAGTGAGGGAAGACATAATTCAACTGATAATCACACAATCCAGTTCCAAAATTGTTAGTTACTCTATCAATTTACCTAAATTCCACACTTTCAGAGACAATAAGCATGTCAGCATCATAAACTAATTGCTGTAAAATAACTTGAAGGAAACCCAATTGGTGACATGCTCCAAAATTAAAATTCAAGGCCAAAATTAAAATTGCAAGGCCAAAATTAAAATTGTATTGACCAAAATTAGTTTAAAACTGCATATTTGAACTATGTTTAAGGTTTTTTTTTACTATTGGATGGATGGAGCTGCAAACTAAGTTGTAGAGATTACGAAAACTTATGATGGACAAACTCTTTATCAAAGGTATATTCAAATTAGAGACATCCTAGATTTCTCCCTACCAACACAGTCAAAGGACATAACCATAAACCTTTTCATAAGTTAATAATCATTAAGTATACCACACGTGGTTATTAACAATCAATAATTTATGTTTCGAACATCAGGTGTTTGTCGAATTGACTGAAAGAAAAAATGGAAGTGAAACCGGTTTTTGATGCACATTAAGGTGTTTGACGAATTAACTGAAAGAAAAGATGGAAGTGAAACCTGTTTTTGATGCACATTAAGGTGTTTGACAAAGTTCATAACATATTCAAGTAGTCATCTTTTTTATGCACATTCTAGGAACTTCAGGTTCGAACGTCAAGTATTCGACGAATTGATTGAAAGAAAAAATGGAGGTAAAACATGTTCGAATGGTCAATCTGACCGAACACAAATTATAGGGTAGCAAGATGAAAGATCTTTTGTATGTTAACAAGTAACATCTACCGGTACTTGTGTTGGAGGCTCCCAAAGACGAACCTACAGAGGATTGAAAATTCGAGCATCGACGGGTCCGTGGATTCATCTAAAAGTTCGTAGTTGATAACGTAATATCGCAAGCGATGAAAATATAGCGATTCTATGGCATACGCTAGAATCCTTATATGCCAAGAAGGCTGGCATCAGCAAGTTGTTATGATCCGACAGATGATGGGTCTGAGGTGTATAGAGAGCACACTGATTATGGATCAAGTGGATGAGTTCCAAGTCATGGTTGATCAATTGTCGGTAATAAGAGTCAAGTTCGACAACAAGATACATAGATTATAATTGTTGGGTAAACTATCAGAATCGTAGGAAACTGTACGACTATCCATGATTACTTATGCTCCTGATGGCGTTGTTACTCTAGAGTTTGCCAAGAGTGGAATATTGAATGAAGAGATACGAAAGAAATCTCAAGGCATGTTTTCATCATCACAGTATGAGGTTTTAGTGTTAGAGAACAGAGGGAGGAGCAAAAGTGGAAGTCCATGAGACAGAGACAAGGTATGGAAAAGTCCAAGGCTCGGTTCGAGGATCCCGAGTGTTGTCAGTGTGGTAAGAAGGACAACATTAAAAAATATTTTACTTGGAAGAGAAAGAAGGAGAAATGTGATAAGAGGAAGCAAAATGGTAAGAACAACTTCAGCCGCACCGTTAGTAAATAAAGGGAGGTGACATCATCATCATAGGTGACGAAGTAACCATGAACGTCGCTTGCGATGATACGAGTTGATTGGTGGTTCGCACACATATATAACAATAGGGTGCTATTTGCCACATAAACAACAAAAGGTTTTCGAGTGTAGAAGATGGAGCCACGTTGGTCCTCAAAGGTGTTTGTCATGTTCATGACATCCGTTTCAACCTTATCTCGGCTGGCAAGTTGGATGACGAAGGATTCTTCAATCTCTTTGGAAAAGATCAGTAAAAGTTAAGCAATGATCGACTTTGGTTATTGCCAGAGGAAGCAAAAGATTTGCTCTTTACTATTAGAAGGGAGCACAAGGTTTGAGGTTTATGAAACTGGAGAGATGCCCGTATTGCATGAATGGAAATAAGAATATGGTGTTATTTCAGAGTCACATGTTTTAAAGAAAATTATAGTTGCGGAACTTAGTTCATTTGGACATCTGCGGTCCTTTGAAGGTAAAAAAATACTTTTAGTATTCTTATTATTATGTAACGTCCATGGATGATTTTTGAAGGAAAGTTTGGATATATGGTATAAAAACCAAGGATCAGGTGTTGGATACTTTCAAAGAGTTTTAGACATTTTTTAAAGGGAGACAACAAGAAACTAAAGTGTGTTCCCCTCGATAATAGAGATGAGTATATTAGTCGTTTTGATGTGTATTACAAACAACAAGGGATTCAACATCAAAAGGGTCCACCAAAGACGCCTCATGCATAGCGGATGAACCGGACACTGGTGGAAAGGGTACAATGTTTGTTATATGAAGCAAAGTTGTTGGATAGCTATTAGGTAAGGCTCTTTACACAACTACATATGCTATTGATATTTCTCCTAGTGCTCCTTTCTAGAGTGAGGTGCCCCACAAAGTATGGTACGACAAGGAGCCATCATACAATCACCTATGAGTATTTGGATGCAACGCGTTTATGTATATACCAAAGGATGAGAGGTCCAAGCTAGAGGCGAAGATGAGGCAGTACGCCAATATGGGATATGGTTTGAACACGTTTGGCTACATGCTCTACGATCCATTAAGGAAGAAGCTCCTGAAAAGCTGTGATGCTGTGTTCGTTGAGAACCAGACGGTAACTGACATTTGGGAGTCCAAGATGCTTTCTGAGGATGATGACTTGCCAGATATTGAACCAATTCCTCCTACCACTGTGAATGAGCCAGACCAAGAGGAACATGTACGTGTAGATGCTCCTAACGTTGATTATCAGCACATCATTTATAATCAATGAGACCTTCAGGTGATGAGTGTGCAGAAGAAGTCTTGAAGATGATAAGCTTGCCGACAATCAACAACTAGCACCAAGGGCACCCTTAAGGAATACTACAAGAGAACGAATCGTCGAAGAGGTACTTGGCTAGTAAGTACATGTTAGTGATTGACGACTGAGAACTCGAAAGTTTCATATGGGCGATACAAGACGACATAAGTGGATGCATGCTATGCAAGATAAGATAAGTTCCTTAAATGTCAATCACGCTTACAAGATAGTATGGTTGCCTAAGGGAAAGAGGACCTTGAAAATTAATGGGTGTTCAGAATGAAGTGGGGAGATGGTGCTACTCATCCACGATACAAAACCCAACTAGTAGTCAAGAAATACAGATAAAGGAAGGGAGTGTATTCCCATGAAATCTTCCCGCATGTCGTCAAGATTTCATTTATACGTGTTGTGTTGGATTTGCCCGCGAAGCTTTACTTGGAAGTTGAGCAGATGGAAGTGAAGACGACTTCCTCAATGGCAACCTAGAGGAAGAGTTGTATATGGAGCGGTCTGAGGGTATCAGTAAGAAGCCCAAGGAACACATGACTTGTCGGCCCGAGGGTACCAGCAAGTCTCTTTAGATTGAAACAAGCTCCGCGACAGTAGTACAATAAATTTGAGTCGTTTATTAAGAAGCATGGTTATTCAAAGACGACGTCGGATCATTGTGCGTTCGTAAAATACTTTGTCAAGGATGACTTCATCATTTTATTGTTCTATGTGGATAATATATACATGTGGATCACAATTCTTCAAGGATATCATAACTGAAGCAACAATTGAGCAAAACTTTCTCAATAAAGGATTCGAATGCAACGGAGATGATTCTCGAGATAGAGATCAGCTAAAAGAGGAGGTCAAAAATGTTGTGGTCGTCTTAGGAGAAGTACGTGAGGAGAGTAGCTCAAAGGTTCGATATGACGGTTCCAAGAAGGCGAACACTTCACTTCCATCTCACTTCAAGCATAGTACCGAGCAATGTCCACCGATCGAGGAGGAAAAGTAAATATAGAGAAGGTGTCGTATGCTTTCGCAACAGAGTTTTATGTATGCAAAGGTGATGTACACGAGTCCGGACTAACTCATGCATTCGGATCGGTGAGCCGATTTCTCCTCTCTAATCTAGGGAGAGAATATTTGAGCGGATTAAATTAGTGTTAAGGTATCTTCAAGACACTTTCAGTTATAGGTTTTATTTGGAAGTGACGAGCCAAAGTTGATCGAGTATATTGATGTTGATATGGTTGGGGACGTCGACACGATTAGATCGACATCAGACTACATAATGATGCTTGCAAGTCTGACAGTCGTTGTAGAATTGTGACCTTGTCTATAATAGAGGCAAAGTTTATTGTAGCGATGAAGGCATGCAAAGAGTTGTTGTAGTTAAAGAAGTTCTTGAGAGGGCTAGGACTAAAAGAGGAGTATTAGGTGTTTCTTTGTGATAGTTAGAGCGCAATAAATTTCGGTAAAAATCCTAAATTTCATAGTAGGTCCAAGCACATCCCTATTTGGTATCACTCAATACGGGATATGTTGAAGGCGAAGGATACTGAGCATGAGAAGGTTCATACAGATGACAATGGAGCTGATATACTCACAAAAATTCTGTCGAGATAAAAGTTTGAGTTTTGCAGGAAAGTTGCTGGAATGACGACCTCCTCCACCTGGTCGAGAAGGAGAAGATATATTGGGTGGATTTCCTTTCTATGTGCAGAAAGCCGGAAGAGTGATGTTGTCCGATGATGGGAGAAGTTCGGAAAAGTCGAAGACAACAAAGAGGTTCATTTTGGGCCAGAATTCAACAAATCGGAATTCTAGTTTTGGCCAACTAGAATTTCGATGGGCTGATAGCAACCAATGCAAAGAACCAGAAATCTGGTTGGCTCTAATCAAAATTTTGGTTCATGCTAAGCGCAAGAAATGCAGGAAATCGGAATTTCGATTTTCCGACCGAAATTCCAGTCCTATCCGGAAGTCTTTTGGGTCATTTTTTGATCAATATCTGACGGTTTGGATTGCTTCAGACTTGGAGGTTATTTGGGAGATGATATATTAGGTTATCCAAACCCAATTGGAGAGACGCACAAAGAGTTTGTAGTTTTTACAACTTTCAAGAAGAGGGAGAAAAAGATTTGGGAGAAAGTTGGAAGTTGATTTATAGGATATCATTCAAGGAGGTTTGTGTCGTCGGTGTCGGTGTTGACAAAGTGGTTCGTCTTCTAGTTCTCCGGTAATTTTGTTAAGTTCTTGTTTGTTGTAATCTATTCCCATATTAAACAATTGTGATGATTAGTTCTCGACACGGTGCCTAAGAAGTTTGATAGGAGTAGGTCTATCTTCTATATCCTTGGTGGAGGATTTTTAGGGTTACATGTAAAAAAATTGTGATTGTGGTTGTGTATTTGTGCGTTGCAGGTTCGTTCGATCTTCACTCCTATAGAGTACTTGTCAGTCGGGGATGGGAAAAAAAAAGCCGCTGCATTCAGCACTCCGTTCCCAACCGTGTCGATCTCAAAGAACTTAGGTCACAAGCTTTTCGACGAGCCAAGCTCGAGGTCAGGTTGTGAATAGCTTGGCCGTTAGCACCCCTAGTTCTACGGCCGATATTAAGCAAACAAGCAAAAGGCTCGCGGTGAGTTTGTTGGACGAGTGACTGTCAAATGCATGTTCTAAATTGGGAATGTCAGTTTCTTTTCTCATTATTGTTTTTTTTTTTAATTTTCTCTCTCTTTTTGGCGTAACAGCCCAAAGAGAGGAACTATGTTCCTTAATAGCAAACCTTACCACAATTGGCTTTGTTCTGGCGGAGGCTCCCCCTTCACAACAGAATAAATTAAAATTTTAAGAGCTAATTAATCAGCGATCTACAACAAGAAAACCTATATACTCTTAAAATCATCATCACCAAAAAAAAAAAAAAATCATTCAAGAAATTAACTACTACATAATAAGCACAGATCCACAAATCAGAACAACGGAAAAGAAAATTAATAAGGAGAAGAAATTGTTTCGATCGATCGATCGAAATGAACCTGACGTGAAGCGATCTCGAACCAAAGACCAAAAGACAAGAAAAAGAAGAGGAATGGAGAGTAGAGTAAGAGTTTTCTTCTTTTGTGTATTGATGATGGAGAAATGAGAGCTTGAAGAGGAAGAGTATTTATAGAAAGAAAAAGAAAAAGAAATGCGCTCCCACTCTTTCTTTCTTTCTTTCTTTCTTTCTTTTTGTCGCTGTTTGTTTGAAGCAGCAAAAGCTTCGTACTCGGTCTTGCAATTTTATGGGAACGCAAACTCGAATCGGACGGATGCGATTTGTCGTCGCCTCAGAAACCTTTTGTTATTGCTATGCTGTCCTAACCAGACTTTTTAGGTTCCAATAAAATAAAAGAGGATAGAATATCCGTAGGATTTTTTTTATGCTTAATTAGACTTTGGATTCCTGAAATATTTAGACTTTGATTTTCAGTTCAAGGTTCGGGGAGCTTTGTCTTTTGAAGATTTTCAGTTCAAGGTTTGGGTACTGAGAAGATGATTGATCCGTGTTGACCATCTGGGATCTGCTAATAAATAAGTTGAATCAGAACTCAAGAAGGACAATAAAATTTCTAGAACCCTGAGTCTAATTATTCGTAAAATATTTATTAACATATTTTAAATGATCAATACAGATACATTATGTTAGGATCCAAAGTTTATCTTAAGATGAACATTTCATAATTAAACACTAATTTTTGAATCTTTTTGGAACAAAAATTTAAGTTACCCTTTATTTTATTCACAAAAAAGCAAATGTTATATCTTATGCCTTCCTCTCCTCCCCTCCACTCCCCTCCTCTCATGTTGGTGGCCTCATGTTGGTGGTTTCATAATGGACTTCCAAATATTTGCTTTTCTACCCAACACCAAGAAAAATATGTTGGTGGTTTCATAATGGACTTTAAAATATTTACTTTTCTATCCAACACAAAAAAAAACCCTATATAATTTTAATATTTAAAGTTTCAATTAACAAAGCAATCAAGGATATTATACACTGTTAAGACTTTAAAATCAAACTTGCATATTTCATGATGTGCCTTGTCATTTTTTCTCATTCTATCCCACACTTGAATTATATACATCCAAATCGCTTACTTAAAAAGGGAGTTTTCTTCGAAGGCCATCGTTATTGTGGTTTGTATGGGCGGGAGTGACAATCGTCTTGTTTCAATGTTCACCAAAATGATAAAAATTAAGTCAAGCTAACCTTATTTTCAGTTAAATATCTTCACCTTTGTATGTGTTGTATGTATTGACAAGATATCCTATGTTTGTTCTTCTTCTTTTTTTCATTCCAATATTGTATATTTTTCTAAATTCAAAGTTATTAAGTATAGATTCTAGTCTTGGTCATTAATTTGACTTTTATCCTTTTTCTTTATTTTATTTTTAATATATTTTGTCTTTACAATGAATAGATTCGTCCTTGTTTACATGTGATCCAAAGTTTTTGCATACACCGGCACACCCAATTGCAAGTAGTCGTCTTTTTGGTGTTACCTATATATTCATTATAGTTTTTTTGGTCACTTTTAGTCATTGCAAAGAATCTAGCTAGCTAACTCTAGTCTAGACTTCTTTTAATTTTATTCATCTTTTCATTTACACCTTTTGTATTTTGATAGAAATAATAATATTGTAGCATATGCTTATATTCTCAAATAATTCTTCGTAGCCCCTGAAATTAATGGAATACAAAAGATTACAGGGTGCTAGGTGCAAAACGTCAACCACCATGGAATAGTAACAGACGTGGGAGTGCAACATGATACATCACGTGGGAAGGAATTTTTGGTGTTTAGCCTTTAAGACTAGAAATATAGTCCCACATTGCCTAGGACAAATGGTTAGTATCTCTATATATAAGCTTGCTTGTATGGAGAGATGCACATGAGTACCTGTGGGAGTATTTTTCTAGTGGAAAGAATGCTAACTCTACAAAGAAAGCATTTATGCTTGTAGAAGTCTGAAATTTCAGACGCATCCGAAGACCAAAGTTTATATGCGCCACAAACATCATACGCCGAATACACAAGACAAATATCAGCACATCCATTCAAAGACATCAAGGATAAAAGAAGCACATGGAAAAATAATTTTTATTTATATGAAAATTTATTACATGGCTTTTTCATTTACAAAATCTACTACAAAGAGCCTAATCTAAACTCTACAGCTAGGCGCATCACTATGGCGTCTCAGTATAGGCGCATCATTCCTCCTCATCAGAGCGAATCATTTCCTCGTCAACACACGAGTGCTTCGACTAATGAAGCATTTATTGAGCAAAACGTGGGTTGGCAATCAATTCAAACCCGGTGGCTCTTCCAGCATAACGAAAGTCGAAACACGACGACCCCGATCTTTGCATGCAATAGGCACCCAATACCGTCTCATAGAAGAACACTGTCGACAAGGGACACGAGCATGAACTGTTCTGACTGTAGCTAACTCGGCGTATCTTAGTCTTCTGAAGGAGTTCGTCAACAAAATCAAAGCTTCTTTGAATGAGAAGATCTACAGCCTACAGCGTGCTAACTCGCCAAGGATGAGGATCGGTCAAGTTCATTCTCACAGAAGAAGTCGAATGAAAGTAGAACAAATTCTCTCCCTTCACTGCTATTTATAGGCCAGGACAATCAAGACCCATGCGCCAAGTGGCAGCCCCCTTCGAAGCTAATACGACGAATATGCATTTATGGCAATGAATTTGCCACCTCAAATTTAGCTAAGTCAAAAGTCATCAATACGAGCCTCGAAATGCTCAAAACATGTTGACTAAAGGAGATGCGCCCAGAAGTTGATGCGCTCTTCAGATAGATGCGCCCCACGAATGATGCACCCTAAAGGGCCTGCGCCTCATGTGCGATGCGCCTACGAGAAGCTCTCCACCTATCAAAACATTTAATGCCAAAATGTCAGAAGTCAGCAGCATGCCACTCGAAGACAGTAATGATGACCGCTTTTTTAGAAAATGTAGAGACGCAATCATCACTCTTTGTCGGTTACAGTTGTGCCTTGACACGTGACCAACTGATCACCCGCATGCGCCTCTACGACCATGCACTCAAACTTTGTATGCGCCTCTACAGCCATACGTCCGGACTTACTATTTGACTTCGAAAGTTAGATGTCAAGTCTCTTCTTGCGCCACGACCTGAGCGCATTTAAGCAGATCATCATACAACAAAACCAAGATATTTGAGCGATGTACAACGCCATGTGTATTGACTCAGTTCTGTTCAAGAACGGGTGCCAACCACCCAAGATCTCAGTAACAACTAAATCTCAACAACTGTAATGTGTCAGCTCCTCTGCAGCCCAACAAGCGCAGTTCAAACAGATTCAGTTTCAGCTCCCCGACGCATCATCCATGCGTCCAACAAAGTCAGACACGTGGCATCCCTATGTACAAAATGTCCATACGTGCATCACATATGTGCGCATAAGCAGATCACTCTGCTGCCTATAAATAGAAGGATCATTCCTTCATTCAATCTCTTCAATTGCTTCAGTATTCTTAATACTTTCAAAAGCTTCAACAGCTTCGACTCATCTCCTTCCAGAGCAACTCAGACCTTCAGAGAACTCAAGATCGTTGTTAGATCGTAAATGGAGTAAAGAATCACCTCTCCATCTCCACGATTCCCAGATAAAAACAAAAGTGTACTCGAAGGATTCCATCGAGATCCTATATTGTACTCTGTTCTGGTTGTTATTTTGTAAAAGTTATTTCAAATACTTTTAATAGAAACAAGCTGGCGACTCTGCTGGGGACCACTTTCTCTTCCAACAAGAAGGTCGTGCCGCAATCTGACGACAACAAGCTCGGCTCCTCTCAGAAACACTGATGGTACACCTCAATCAACAGGCGTACGAAGAGTTTATATCTGAAAGTAGTGCAAGTCCTTCGAAGCGGCTGCCAAAGCCGAAGAAGGCTCGCCAAGTCTGGGTGCGCAAAGGCAATGCACTGAGCACCACAACGGAAGGAGCTGCACCGGCGCAGCAAATCCTTCCCGCTGACAATCTCAGCAAACAAGACGTTGCTACTGGTGCAGCATATTTGCCAGGGAAGCGCAGTACTGACTGCAGCTCCCAATCTTTTTCTTCTCAGTCAAAGAAAATGAGCCGACGAAATAAGGGCGCAACCCCTTTCCCGTGCACGAACTCTGCTGCACAGGGAAAGAACTCTGTCTTTAACAGAATTACTTGCTGTCATAGTAAAGAAAGGTTGGATTTTGAGTACTACACGCCTTTACGGGCTAGTACAAAGAAGTCCAAGGCAGCACGGGCCATGCGCCCCCAACGTGTTACGCCAGCAGCGAACCAAAAATGTGCACTAAAAGTCATGCGCACAACTGATGGTAAGTTGTACAAGGTTGGCTCGGGTGCTTCGACATCAGCAATAAGTCAACTCTTGAAGTCCCCTTCCCACTTGGACGTATCTCCTGCACATGGAACCAAGCTGGGTGGGGCAAACCTTGCGGCTATGAACCCATGCGTCCATGTGGGCTGTGCGCATGAAGTAGGTTCGATCCGCAATACGTATTGCTCTCCCATCAACGATCTAGGCACATCTCATACACTAGAACTGGATCAGGGGACACAACATTCACATGACCACCTTGACGCTTGGCCCTGCCATACGTCTGAGAGGGGTACGAGTGTGAAACTTTCTTTACATGATCTGCATAATGTGATCACTCACAGACGTAGATCAGAAGAGATGACCTCTATGCATAATACGCCCCTCGTGAGGTACACTTATGCTACGATCACCATCAACTGCTGCTGTTGCAAAATAATGGTTGTAACACCAAGACAGTCTGTATTTTAGCGATTACAACCAGCCGCACATGTCCGATGCTGCCTCGAAAAAAGGGTGTCAATCGATGACAAGGTAGAACCCTTGGTCGCCTCGTGCCATGTCATCTCCAGCTCTCCCGCACCCGGAAGAAAGCAAATACCACCAACCCTCCGGCCTCGGCTAGCTCATCCAAAAGCCGACTGAGAGGAAGCAAAACAAAAATTTTGTTGACCGGGGTATTTCAGAATACTCGATTGAGGATGAAGGCTGCATCGACGGCACAAGCAAGGGGATGATCAGGCCCCGACTACCCTTCATTCGAAGATGAAGGTATCTATCAAGAAACTGATACCGACTTGGCTGGGGGTAGCCAGTTCGAGGCATCAGAAGAAGAAACACATATGCCAAATTTTTTGCAATAAAGCAGGGCTGGAAGTGAAGTGTCGACCAATCCATCCATTTCGACCCATGTCATGCCTGTCTACATGACAGGGGGTGGTGAGGGAGATGCTTCGGCTCCTGATCTCGTGCGCCGCATCGATACTCTGGAAGAGGGCCTTAAGACCCTCTCTACTACCATGCAGTCCTTGACTCATGTCGTGTTCAAGATCCAGAATACCCTGACGGCCCAGCCTTCAACGAGAGCTCCTATATTCGCCAGTCCCGACCTAGGGGCTAATGGAGAATCAAAGGTACCCCCTCAGCGGGTATCCTCGGGGACGTGCATCACACTCTGCCCGGGACATCAGCTCCCTCAGGAGCTAAACATCGTACCGTGCCTCAATCACCTGCTCCTAGCTCCACTGAAGAACTGTTCGAGATGGTGAAGGACCTACGTGACCGTTTCGAGGCAAGAAACAAACAGAGGAATGTCAAAAGCTTGAAATCCGGCAACCCTATCCTCCTGAGTGGAACAATGTGGTTTATCCTCCCAAGTATAAACCATAATCACTGACACCGTTTAACGAAAAAGAGTCTTTCTGTCAATACTTGACTTATTTCCACTCTATGACGGGACATCTGCCGAAGGAGGACGCCCTGCTCGCGAGTCTATTTATTGGAGCACTAAAAGGGGTGGCCTACAACTGGTAATACAGCCTCTCTGATAGTTGCATATCATCCTTCGAGGACTTGAAGCGTCTCTTCCTTGCCCGATTCTACGATGACAGAAAAGACATAACTATGTCTTCTCTCATGGAGATTACCCAGAGAGAGAAGGAGACGGTCCGAGCCTATATCGAGCGCTTTCGGCAGGTGCGTCTAAGGCTATCCTCTGGCATCCCTGAGCCTGTGCTGATGGACTTTTGCTGGAAGAACATGACACCGACAATTAAACTCTGGGTCGACTCCGTCTAGTATGCAGACTGGACTGCATTCATTATCGACGCTGAAGCCGCCGAGCCGAAGGCCCGTGATACTCGTCTTCTAAGGGTTAGCTTCCCTTCATTTAAAGACAAGGGGAAGCGCGCTGCCAACAACAACAACAATGGACGCGAGCCGAAGGAAAAGCAGGCACTGACTGTGAATACCTCCAAGGGCATGCTGGCTCCTTCCCATAAGCCACCGGTCGCGCCAAGATAGAAAGAGGTCTACTCTTCAATGATGAAGACATCTTGCAGCTTTTTGAGGTGCTAATACAGGGCGACAAGATCAAGATGCCCGATCCTAAGCGCCCTGATAAAGTGGACAGGGTAGGCGACCCGAGGTACTGTCACTACCATCGTTTCGTCAGGCACCCGACCCGAGACTGCTACATACTGAAGAACTACATACAACACATGATCAATGTGAATGTCCTCTAGCTCGACTATGAGGACAAGACAGTCTCCGCGAATATGGTGTCCCTCCAGTTTGGCACCCTGCCACCGACTGAAGCTCAAGATGGCATCGTCCCCATCCCAAAGACGACAATAGAAGTAATCAACCTTCTGCCAACTTATGACAATGTGAGTAGGCTGGTGCCACTCACTATATCCTGAGACGAGATCATGTGGGTTCACCCAGATCTGGCTCCGGAACTGACTCATCCGGGGGTACGTCCTACCTCCAAAACTAAAGGCAAAAAAAATAAATCTTGCCGAATGGTCACTTCCTCTCTGGAGGAAGCTTTGCCAGTACAGGCGCGTTCACAGCAGAACGCTCAGTAGGAGGAGGCTCCAACTAAGGAGATGCCTCCCGTCACTACTGCTACCCAAAAGGAGAGTCCATCTCAACCTCCAGCGACAGACAAGCAGAAGCAAAAAGAAGCTCATTTTGATAGGCCTCTACAAAAAGAAGGCGCTTCGGGTTTGACCAAACCCCACAACTTCGACATACTGGCGTAGCTCGCCAGTACTCTGGCTTGTTTATCATTATTTAACTTTTTTGATTGTCCAAAGACACTCGAAAGGCTCTATGTGAAGCACTGAAAGATGCTGAATCTTTTATCAGCCAGGTTAAATAGCTTGAAGAAGATCCAACAACATGTCCACACAGTCATAATGTAGGAGAAATCATCCCCAACATCATGTTTACTCAGCAAGACATGCTGCTCAAGAATAATCGGCATAACAGACCTCTGTATTACACAGGGTATGTTGGCGCCATCAAGGTGGATCAGATTTAAATCGATCATAGGTCTTCCCTTAGCATTATCTGCAGACTCTGCTCCAGACACTGGGGATCCCGATGCATCGCCTGACTGCATCCAACACTATAATCAGCGACTTTAACGCTGGGAAAAGTGAGCCTCTGGGCAAGATCCGACTGAAGTGCCATATCGACGATCTCCATACAGAAGTGACTTGCTACGTCATCGACGCCGATATCAATTACAATATCTTGTTGGGACGTCCGTGGATACATGAGTACATGGTGGTGTCGTCTACTCTGTACCAGTATATGAAGTATGTGTCTACCAACGACATTGTCAGGATGGAGTTTGTTGATGTCGATCCCTTCAGAGGGATCGAGGCATTCTTCACTGATTTCGATCTATATAAATCAATCCACTTAGAGGATGAGGCCAACGACGTCGATGATGAAGCGAAAGCTGAAACAGAGGCCGAAGCCAAAGCTGAGATGACAACTGAAGCCCCTCTGAAGGTGCGGATTAAGGGGAAACCCCCCAAGTGTCGGCTCCCTTCGTAACCAAGCTGCATGGGAAGGCTCCAACTTCAGCTCCTTTGGTCGTCAAACTTTTGGGCCGGGCGCAAGAACCAATTCGGGTCAGACTCCCGCGGAGATCTCCAAAAACACCTCCTACCAAGACGTAAGCTCCTCTGGTGGCAAAAATACGACATAGAGCCCCTGAACCTCCTCTAAAATCTATCCCAGTTCTCATTGATGAAGAGCTAGGAGATTACGTATCTGCTGATGTTGACGCCCCTTCTCTTGATGATGTAATTCCTCGGGACAAGATCCCGTACTTTATCAATAAAAGGCTATCTTTGAATTACTATAACCTTCCACATTGGAATGCCATATATACTTTAGATAATGCATTACAGTCGTTGTAAACACAAATAATGATTGTTAATCATGTAAACCAAGTTGTCACGTACCAAGGGGTCTGTTATATAGTTTTGCCCCGGAATAAGGACGAAAAATCCATCATCTTCGGCAAGGTTGAACGTCACCAAGACCTTTCTCCAGCTGAATCGGAACCTGATACTAGTAGATTACAAATATACCGGTACACCAATCAAGCAAAGTATCTCATCCAGAAAATGGGTTACGACTTGACAAGTGGTAAGGGACTGAACTACGAAAAAGGCTGACGCCTTCCCTTACGACTTTCGGTCATGAAAGGGAAGCCACAAGATGTCACACCGCCAACAATCCTAGAGAGTTCAGAAGCTGAAGAGGTCGTACACTCTCATTCATCTTAAGCTTTAACTTGGGTCTCCGATACTAGCATCGGTCCAATCTTCAGAAAAGTGTTGACAGTCAACATGACATCCGCACATCCTCCGGAAGAAGAAGATGATGATCAGACATTAGAGTTCTTCGAAGAGGAACCCTGTGCTCAATGCTTAGGTGCATAGTGGGAATCTCGTTTCGAACAACGAAAACCTCCTACCGAAGATAAAGTCGAACCGATAGACTTAGGAGATGAATTATCTCCCAAACTCATCTTCATCAGCAAAAGCTTGGCAAGAGAAGATCGTGAATCCTTGGTTCAACTTGTCAAGGAATACATCGATATCTTCGCCTGGAGTTATGAAGACATGCCGGGTTTAGATCCGCAAGTCGCAATGCACAAGCTTAACATCTTATCTAATGCTAAGCATGTTAAGCAGCAACAACGACGCTTTCGTCCTAAGCCCGATAAACTCATAAATAGTAGATTTATTCATGAAGAACAACATTCAGACTGGGTGGCCAATATCGTCCCTGTTACTAAAAAGAACGGGAAGATCCTAGTATGCATTGACTTCAGGGATCTCAACTTCGCTTGCCCGAAAGATGAGTTTTCTCTCCCTATCACCGAGGTGATGATCGACAACACTTGTGACCTCGAACGCATGTCCTTCATGGATGGGTATTTGGACTACAACTAGATCAAGTTATTTCCGGTTGATGAGAAACATACGTCGTTCAGGACTTCAAAGAGGGTCTACTGCTACACAGTGATGCCCTTTGGCTTAAAGAATGCAGGTATGACATACCAGCGAGCTATGAGCACCGTCTTTCGTAAGCATCTTTGCAAGATGGTCGAATGTTATATTGATGACATTGCTGTCAAAAGCCGCATGCGAGGTGATCATCTACAAGACCTAAGGACAGTCTATGATCTTATGCGAGCACATCAGCTCAAGAAGAACCCAATCAAATCCTTCCTCGGGGTTTCCAGCAGTAAATTCTTAGGCTTCATCATCACAGCAAGGGGTATCCATGTTGACCTTGAGAAGACTATGGCTATTCTTGACATGAGCCCTCCGAAGAATCTGAGAGAACTTTGAGGCCTGCAAGGACGTCTCGCATACATCCGAAGGTTTATAGTAAATCTTTTCGGATGATGCCAACCCTTCACCAAGCTTATGAAGAAGGGAGTCTCTTACATCTAGAAGAAAGAGTGTCAGAAGGCATTTGATGACATCAAGGCCTATCTCACAAATCCTCCAGTTTTGGTTGCACCGATTGCGGACAAACCCTTCCTACTCTACGTTCGCACAATAGTCATTCTCTTGGTGCCTTAATAGCTCACAACAATGATGCAGGTTATGAGCAAGTCATCTACTACTTAAGCAGGACAATAATCAGAGCCGAATACTGGTACAATCCCGTCGAGAAAGAATGTCTAGCTCTGGTATTTGCCATTCAGAAGACTCGCCACTACGTCTTGGGTCAGACGATCCATGTCATCTTTTGAGTCAATCCACTCAGGGTCCTCATGACGAATCCCGGAGCGCTAAACTCTCGATTAGCTACATAGGCAATACTATTGACACCATACGATATGGTATTCATCCCATAAAATGCTGTCAAGGGCCAAGCGCTGGCCGACTTCTTAGCTGCACATCTGATCCCAAAATCATCTAAACTTTATGAAGATATTTCGGATGAGGTGCTTGAATCCAATGTTGCTGAAGAGAACTCCGTCTGGCGGATGTTCTTCGACGGAGCTTCAAGAACAGGCCCCAAGGGTCAGATCATCGCAGAAATAGGGGTAGTTTTGGTCTCTCTCGATAACCTAGTCATCCAGCACACCTATTCCCTCACAGAGCCATGCTCCAATAATGTGACAGAATACAACGTGCTCATTATAGGACTCTAGTTAGCAAGACAACTAGAGGTAGAATGCTTTGAGTCCTATGGCGATTCGAAACTCATCGTCAACCAGGTTCGAGGACAATATGAGGTCCGCCATGAGGACCTCATTCCCTACCATAAAGCAGCCTTGGACATTATCTCCACCTTCACTAAGTTCTTCATATAGCATATACCTCGGTTACAAAATCTAGAGGCGGATGCTCTGGCAGGCCTTGCTGCCTCATTGGCGGTACCTCTCGGAACTCAATACTTCGTTACGGTAATAGGCTGGGATTTGGTGTGTCCCAAAAATAATCTATGCATGTGTCTGAACCATGACATGCCTGCAGATGCCGACGTCAACATCAGGGACTAGCAGTTTTCGTTCATAGACTTCGCAGTCTACGGAATCCTACCAGGCAATTCGAAGGAAGCTATGTCTGTTAAAAGGCTCTCTCTCCGATTCTACTACGATACAGCTACCAGAATGCTGTATCGTCATTCTTACGATGTTAAAAGGCTCTCTCTCCGATTTTACTACAGAGCTTATCAACCCGGTCCCAAGCTACATGATCGACTTCAACGTATGGGCTATTACTGGCCTACTATGATGGCAGATGCTATTGAGTACGCTAAAAAGTGTCGTGTCTGCCAGCTGTATGCCGACTTCATCTATCGACCCTCGGAGTTTCTACACCCCACAATCACTTCAAGCCTGGGATATGGACATTGTTGGACCGATTACCCCTCCGTCATCCTGAGAACATCGCTTCATTCTAGCAGTCATCGACTACTTCTCTAAATGGATGAAGGCTGTACCTCTGTCAGAGGTGAAGAGCTCAAAGGTGATTAGCTTCATCAAGCATTACATCATCTACCGTTTCGGGGTACCCAGAGGATTATTCACGGCAACGGTCTACAATTCATAAGCCATGTGTTCAGTAGATTCTGAGACAAGAATCGCATCCAAACGTAGCGTCAACTACTTATAATCCAACGACAAACGGATTGGCTGATGCTTTCAACAAAATAATCATCAAACTACTCAAGAAAGTCATGTCATCTAACAAACGCGACTGGGACGAGAAGCTAAGTGAATGTCTTTAGGCCTACCACACAACAGTACGAACTTCGATGGACAACACACCATTCTCTCTGGTCTACGGGAGCGAAGCTGTGCTTCCTCTCGAAATTCAGATCCCCTCGCTACGGGTGGCTATTATGAACCAACTGGCGAAAGAAGATAATCAACGTCGCCGGTTGCAGGAGTTAGAGACGTTGGATAAAAAACTTCTTTTGGCTCAATAGTGCATCGAGCTCTACCGGGCTCATATTTACCAGGCTTTCAACAAGAAAGTCAAACAAAGGACTTTCCAAGTGGGTGATCTCGTCTTGTTAGTTAGAAGGCCAATGGTGATGACTCACAAAACCCCAGAGAAGTTCGAACCCAAGTGGGAAGGTCCCTTTATTATTGAGACGGTGTACTCTAATGGTTCCTACCGACTCGCAAAACCTAACGGGGACCTGTTCAGGATGCCGATCAATGGCAAGTTCCTAAAGAAGTACTATGCTTGAAACTCTTCAATATGTACTTTTATCTTCCCTAGCAAAAGAATTTATGAATTCGACAACCGAGTTCATCTCCTTCGATCATGTTATGTCCCTGGAGCCCAGCTGCTCTAGGGCATTCCCTCATCATCTCCCCAGTAGAAGACATCTAAGTCCAACATCACCTCTGAGTTTTTTTTCTACATTCCCAAAAAAGCTGAATCTTACCCTCTCATAAGATGATGCCAAGACCCCATGTTTACTATGTCCATATTACCTCTGAGTAAGCATCCCATTCAACAACCCCTGTGTTGGTATATCTCATCCATAGAACATTCACGTCCATATCACCTATGAGTTGTTCTTTGTATCCCCACATAGTTCGTTCTTACCACGTCTATATCACCTCTGAGTAAGAAAATTCTACCACCAACCCCATGCCACATTACCATGAATTCCGTGATGATAGGATGGGGAGGTACTTGCTCTTCAAATGTAGCAGCAAAGTTGGTCTCGTCTATAATCTCTGGCATAGCTCTTCTCACTCTAAACACCTCCTTTCTTTGGGGACTGAACATTATACTGCCCCCGAAACAATCTATGGCCGCATGTGTATTACTAAGCCTGTCTATTTCCAGTACGACATCATACCCGAGAAGAGGCATTATGAAGAATTGTGCCCTAAACTCTCTCCCAGCTAAGATAATAGGGCAGCTATACATATTACTAATAGATACTGCTCCCCCTCCAGTCATAACTCTACCAATTTCTTTAGTAGGTCTAGTGATAAGGCTATGTCTATGAACAAACTCAAGCGATAAAAAACTATGTAAAATGCCAGAATCAAATAATACACTAGCTGGGTAAGAATGTAGTAAAATAAGACCTGTGATGACGTCAGCTACTAGCTCCTGCTCTGGCTCCGGTACTATATTTGGTACTAGCTCTGGTGCATCAATAGCCATGGCATAGGCTCTCTCCTGGGCTGCTCTCTGCTGTTGCTGATGCTGCCCGAACCCTGTTGCTGGGTCGGGAGCGGTGTTCTAGGCAGAGATGCAACATGTCCTGGTGGTACGGAAGCTCCTGTCTTGATGACTGATAGGTACTCTCGAAGCTGATGTATGGCAGATCCACAAGCGAAACAATGTCCGAGTCTCTTCCTGCAGACTGCATGCTCATGACCAGGCCTCCTACATGAAGTGCATATAACCGAAGCTGCTCTCTGTTGCTGGGGTGCTGGTGCCCTAATAGGTGGTAAATATGCCTGCTGCTAAAATGCCTGGGGGCGATGCACCTGCTGTTAATGTACAGGTGGTCTCGACTGATATACAGGGCACTTAGCAGGGCCCTCATGATGACTGGTACCAGTATATGGCCTCTTATTGTAGTCCATCAGACGAGCCTCTAAACTCCGTGCTAACTCCAGGCTCTGATAGTAGCTTGTGGCTCTACTGGTCGTCGATAGGATGCTAATCTCTGGAGCAAGTCCGTAGCAAAACCTACTCGCCATCTCCTTAGGGTCCTCCACCAAGCTGCGGGCAAAACGGCTCAGACGGTTGAACGCTGCAGCGTACTCCTCAACTGAGTGGTTTCCTTGTTCTAGGTTTTGGAACTAACGTCCCAACGCCTCCCTGGCCGTAGCAGAGAAGAACTTTTTCTTGAATATAGTCTTGAACTGCTCCCAGGTGACTTCCCCCGTGGTGAAAGTTGGTTCATTCTTGAACCAGGTAGCAGCTAGGTCTGTCAGTACAAACCCTACTGCCTCGACTTTGAGGTCGTCGGGTAGTCTAGCTCTGCTGAGCTTCCTTTCTATAGCATATAGCCAGTCGTCGGCATAGATGATGCCTTCGGTTCCCACAAACTCCTTCGGGTCTAGCTTCATAAAGTCTTATATGGTCCCGATTCGGGGCTGAGGCTCTCTAGGTGGTGGTGGGGTAGCTGTACGCTCTAGGCTCTGTCTGAGCAAGGCGGTCTGCTCTTAGTGGGTCTCTAGAAACCCCTGAAATAAATCGAGGAGCCGGTTCCCGTCTAAGGTGACGGTAGTCTGTGCTGGGATAAGGCCTAGTGTAGGTGGAAGATTAGGTGTAGGTTGAGTCAGGGGAGTCTGGATGATAGGGTCAGTGCCTGGAAGGATAGAAGGAACACCAGGGATGTCAGGTGGTGGGGTAAGTTGTACATCCCCTTGTGATCCAGGATGAGAAGAAGAAGCCTCTCCCATAGAAACTTATGAATTTGTCATTCTTTGGATTGTAAGGAAACAATTAAGTTATCTATCTAAGCAGAATAACTAAAATAATAATCCTAAGTATATACTATTGTGTCCTATGCTATGATGATTCTCCTTAATCTAGCAAGTCTCCTAATTAACACTCTATGTCCTAAGTGTTATTAGGAAGACCTGTATGGGCCACCACTAAAACATGTCATGACCGGAACCCGAATATTTGGATACGTATCGGACACATCTAGCCTACGCTATGAGTCACAGGGTAGTAAGCTGTTCTAAACCTTTAATTATCTTTAATATTGTATTGAATCAGATTTATCACAGCATTTATATCGAGATAAACTAGAAATAGGTCCAAAGGTGTCACTTAGTTACATTCCCAAAGCAAGAGTAAACTGGAGACAAGTCCAGCAAAATGAATGTTAACTATTTATTACAAACCAAGTTCAAAAGCGAAATGTAAGCTAAGCTATATGGTATTCTCCAGCAGGGACATCCTCTTGGATGTGGGCTAGCATCTCAGGGGCTGGTTCATAGTATGAATTGCAAAGCAACTCCTCCTCAGTTAATTCACCTATAACGATCCAATCAGAAAAGGAGCAAAGTACAACCCTACTAGTTACTGAAACATGGAAAATGATAAATATGGAAAGTTATGGAAATAAGGAAATGACAACTAGAATTTGTAATTGTAACAAGAAATAACGATTGCAATATGACAAGAGATATGAATTATGTAAAGTGATTTTGAAAAGCTAGTAGACATATGATCGACTATAATAGGAGAACTTGTAACATGTAAATGAAGACAACATGGGGGTACGACATTGACTACACGTGCACGATATGCAGTCAAGCTCGGATACATGTATTACACTACGGAATTTGATCACATGTTAACTAGACATTTCCCCAACCCATGCAAGTGTAAGAGGAATACAACATGTAACATGAAAGAATAGTACAACTTGAAACATGTAAGGAAGGTACAACTTAAGAAGTGCTAATTACAACTTGAGATACTTGTAAAGAACATTTTGTAGGAAAAGTGAGAAATAGGTAACGAAAGTCTAATATGCGAAATATGAATTATGAACAGAAACGTAAAGTTGTAGTGTACTTGTCGTATTTTACCAAAAATGATTGATGTTAAATGTTGATGTCCAAAGTCCTCAAGATGTAACAATGTATAATTTTCTTAGTTTAAAGGTTAAGTGCTATCTATGTTTTGAGCTACTTACGGGGTCATGTTGTGCTAGACATGGGTCTTGCCGTCATGGCACACTAGTCCTAATATTGAACATTAAGACTAACATAATATTTAATACACATCAAAATTAGGTTTTACTAAGTTAAAATCACAAGTCATGGATTAGTTATATTTTACAAAAATTTAATAGTAATTAAAAATATTTTATTTAATTATTAAATAAATAAAGTATTTATGAAAAGGGTCCGACAACGTTCTTTTAAATAGTTAGAGGTCTCAACTATCATGCTACTATTTTTCATTGCTCAAATTAGGCAAATAATAAAAGTATTAAGTTTGTAGAATTTTGGACATAAATTACTATTTACGAAATTATTTGAATCAGAAACTATTTTAAAAATAATTATTTATAATTAATTGTTAATAGAAACTAATTTTTAATATATCAAAACTAACCTAAAATTAACATGTAAATATATGAAAATGATTTACAGAAAATCTAGTATTTGATTCTGACTTTTATTTAATTTTACAGCACTGTTTAATATTTACTAAAAATTAATATACATAAAATACTTTAAATAGTACTTTCAGTTTTTAATTAATAGAAAATATAAGTAACAATATTATTGCTGGAAAATTTATAAATAAATACTACAAATGAAAACACTAATTACAGTATTTTTTTCATCATTATTAACAGTATTAATAATGCATTAAAAAGTAGAATACTCAGTATTCATAATTTTCTAATTACTTTATTTTAATTACTAAATAATATATTTAATGAATAAATAATTCTGCAAAAAAATCGTAAATGAATACGATAATTAAAATTACTATTTATCAGCATTTTACATAAATTTTACACAATATAAAAGCATTGATAAAAATACAAAATACATAACATATGATAAAATAATACTTTCTGTATTATAAATAGTATACACACACACACACACCAAATTGATATGACCGCTATAGACGGTCCAACACTAAACAAACGGATATCTTCTCTAGATGGAAGAAGGTCCTCCTTAAAAAGTAGTTTGGTCCCATCTACTAGAGCTTGAAGAATTCTCAATGGTCCGGCATATTCCGGACCAATACGTTGTTGTATTGCTGCGGATATTTCTCTTTCTAACCAAACAATTACCAGTACCCCCATTGTGACTCCCAATATAAGGGTTAAAATGGGGACAAGGATCCATATTAGTCCATAGACTTCTTTTAAAGATTCCGATCTAGAAAAAGAATTGATAGTTGTTAGAATCAATAGGTGTTCAAATCGTTCATTTGAATAAATTGAAACCCTTCTTATTGGATGATCATGATACTTCCCAAAGACCGAAATTCTTGATCAGTGGTGGAACAATATTACCATTTTTGTTCAAAAAGATACCAAAGTGGATGACTGACTCATTCCATACTAGAAATAATCACAGAAAATCCTTTGATAACACGGATTCCTATTTCTCAATGATATCCCACGATCGGGACAATTGGCTGAATCCCATGAAATCCTTTCATAGAAGTTCATTGATATCTTCTTTTTATAAAGCAAATCGACTTCGATTCATATACAAAAATACATAGCCAGGTGCTCGAACTCAAGCTTCCTGGACGGGGTCTTAACACAACTGCTCTGACCAATAGGTCAAATTTGGTTCTGTGTTAGAAAAAGAATCCAATAGTTTATATTTCATTCTAGACATTATATATATCTATATATTAAAAAAACATGCAAGGGGAGGGCTCGAACTAGGGTCGGCTGGGACAAGGACCAAGAGATGGGTCGCTGGCCACTTGGTTAGGTTCAGTTTGATGTTTTTAAAGGGCTTCTATTATACATAAAGTACAACAGGGGCTAGAACTCTCATCGAGGAAGAAGGTGGCGGTCATGCGGTGTTGCTCGTGTGCTATCGCGTATGGGCGTCGCGTCGTCCTCTATCAGCTCGAGAACGTCGACTACAAGAAGATGAGTGGAAGGGAGGAGGATGGATTGTGAAGATGAAGTAAAGAGGGAGGGAACATATATATAGAGTTCGTAAGAAAAAAATGTCAGTGGAAACATAAATGACATTTAGTTACAAAGCTTGAAATGAGAGATTTATTCTCTCCCTCTCCAGCAAAACGGGCATTCATGAGCTCATTTAATCCAATGGCCCAAGCTCCCCCTTCTAACCATTCAAATGTAACGACTCACTAATTATACACAACTCGTTGGATTTATTACCATGACCCAGCAATTGAAGTAATCCACCTAGCAAGCTATTTGCATATAAGCCTCTTCATAAAGCTCTATTTACCCTTAGCTCGAAATATAGTATATGCAATATTTATTTATATTTCTAAAATACAAGTTTGAAATTAAAACTAATTCCTAATTACTATAATTAACAAATATTAATTCCTAATTATTATTTACAAACAATGACTCTTAATTACTATTTATCGTATTTACTTATATTTATTTAAACTTAATTTAATAATAAAAATATTAATAATTTGTATTTAATAAATTTGTAAATCCTCAGTTTATTCAAACAAGGAAAATATTAAGGAGTTATAAAACTTCTCTCCTTGAAAAATTCCGTCCTCAAAATTTCCAAGGATAGGGTACATATAACCTAAAAAAGATAGGAGTATTTCTCCTTCATCTCATCCTCCTCTCCCATGTCGGCTTGCTAGGAGAGTGATGTCTCCATGCAACCCGAACTAGGGGTATAATACTATTTCTCAACCTCTTCTCCCTTCGGTCCAGTATCTCCACAGGCTGCTCCGAGTAGGTGAGACTAGGTCCAACTTCCAGCTCTGAGTGATCCAAGACATGACTGGGGTCTAAAATGTACTTCCTCAGTTGAGAAACATGGAAGATGTTATGGACCCTCCAAGTTTGGTGGTAATGCAACTCTGTAAGCCACTTTTCCAACTTTTCTAAGTATGGTGAATGGTCCAATATATCTGGGGCTCTATTTTCTCCATCGACCAAATCTAATCGTCCCCCGAGTAGGAGATATCTTTACAAACACCATATCTCCATCAGTGAACTCCAAGGGTCTTCGACTGCTATCGGTCCAATGCTTCTGCCTATCTTGGGCAACCCTGAGTCGGTCTCTGATCATCTTGACCTTATCTGCAGCCTCTGTGATCATATCTGGTCCAAGCATAACTCTCTCTCCAACATCATCCCAAAAGAGCGGTGTCCTGCATTGTCATCCGTACAGTACCTCGAACGGTATCATTCCAGTGCTAGCTTGGTAACTATTGTTGTATGAGAACTCTATTAAGGGCAAATGATCCTCCCATAATCCGCCGAAGTCCAAAGAACAAGTCCACAGCATGTCCTCCAAAGTCTGAATGGTCCTTTTAGATTGTCCATCAGTCTGGGGATGGTATGAAGTGCTGAACTTCAACTGAGTACCAAGTGCTTCCTGCAGGATTTTCCAGAAGTGCAAAGTGAATCAGCTATATCTGTCGGACACTATACTCACAGGGACTCCATGAATTTGCACTATCTGTCTTATATATAGCTCTGCTAACTTCTTAGTAGAAAGTCCTACTTTGAAGGGAATAAAATGAGCTAATTTGGTTAGTCTATCGACTATAACCCAAATGGCATCCTTTCCTCCTTGGGAACGAAGAAGCCCTGAGATGAAGTCTATCGTGATGTGTTCCTATGTCCACTTCGGAATGGGTAATGGTTGTAGCAGTCTAGCTGGCCTTTGTCTCTCTGCCTTCACCTGCTGCAGATAAGGCATCAAAAAATAAATCTGGCAACGTCCCTCTTCATATCGTACCACCAGATGTGTTCTCGCATGTCCTTGTATATCTTGTTGGCACTAGGATATATAAAATACTGTGATTGGTGAGCTTCTTGCATTATCTCCTCCCTTAAACTACCTTCCAGTACGCATATTCTATTGCCACGCCTCAATGATCTATCGTCAGCTATACTGAAATCATCTAGAAGTCCTGCATCTGCTTGTGCTCTGAGTTGACGAAGCCTAATATTAAGGAACTGAGTCTCCTTGATCTTCTCCATTAGGCTGGACTGGATCTGCAAACTCACTATCTGTATCTTCGCTCTAGGTAGAATGATCTCTACATCGAGCTTCTCCAAGTCTTCAAGGAGATGTCTGTCCATAGTCAGATACATAGCCATGGGGTATCTGCTAAGTGCATCTGCAATAACATTGGCCTTTCCAGGATGATACTGGAGGTAAATGTCAAAATCCTTCATCAACTCTAGCCATCTTTGTTGCCTCATATTCAGCTTTTTTTGGATAAACACATACTTCAAGCTTTTGTGATCTATGAAGATATTCACACGCTCTTTGTATAAATAGTGTTTCCACAGCTTCAGAGTAAATATTACTGCTGCTAGTTTCAAGTCATGGGTAGGGTAATTCTTCTCATGAGTCCGTAACTGCCTAGATGCATAAGTAATTACTTTCCCACTCTGTTGGAGAACGCATCCCAACCCCTTTCCTGAGGCATCACTATAGATAGAAAATCCTTCGTTGCCCGAAGGTAATGCCAATACTGGTGCGGTCGTCAGTCTTCTCTTCAGCTCCTCGAATGCTGCCTGATACTCCTTTGTCTAGATGTACTCCTCATTCTTTCTTGTCAGCTTGGTCATAGGCTCAGCCACTTTAGCAAAGTCCTTTATGAACTTTCTGTAGTAGCCAGCTAAGCCTAGAAAACTTTTAATCTCCGTAACTGACTTTGGTGTGGTCCACGTCTCGACTGCTGTAATATTCTTCGGGTCTACTATAATACCTTCTCCTATAACCACATTACCAAGAAACTCCACTTGGTCTAAAAAAACCTTGCACTTGGATAGCTTGTCGTACAGCTTCTCTTTCCTCAAGATCTTTAATACTATCCATAGGTGCTTAACATATTCTTCAGGAGTCTTCGAATAGATAAGTATGTCATTAATGAATACTATGACTAACTTATCGAGATACTCATGGAAAACCTTGTTCATAAGGCTCTTGAAGGTGGCAAGAGCATTTGTGAGTCCGAAGGGCATAACTGTAGAAGCATGGAAAATATTAAAGAAAATAACCCATGCGGCCGAAGAACCCCATGCGGCTCAGTAAGTCCATGCGGCTCAGAGAGTCATGCGGCATAAGGGACTATGCGGCCCAAGACATCCCATGCGGCTCAGAAGACACGTGGCGGGACAGCCCTCCTCTGCCCTCTCGTATTAATTGTTTGACGGCTGACAACTCTGAAAAAAGTGACAGCCCTGACACAAAAGAAGTAATTATGACTCTGTCATAATGACAGACTTCTAGGGAAGAGAAAAGAGATCTCTGACACAAATCCCCCGAGAGCCATAAAAATGCCACGTAGCCTTGCCACGGGGCGTTCGTATGCGGCTCGAGCAAAGACTTCTCATGCGGTTCAGAAGGAAGCCATCCTATGCGGCTCAGGCCGAGACAGCCTCATGCGGCTCGAGCAAAGACTTCTTATGCGGTTCAAGAGGACCATTTCCATGCGGCTCAGGCGGATGTATCCCTATGCGGCTCGCAATGATCACCTCCATGAGAGGGCCACTACCCAGGCAGCCCTGACATGTGGCCCTAACCATATGCGGCCAAAAATTATATGCAGCTCACTCGTCATGCGGTTCAGATCCCCCCAATGGCTCCTAGGACACGTATCCTAAGCCGATCAATTCCTTAGATTTATTGCAATCAAATATTGGGTCAAATCCCAAAAATCTGGGACACGTGGCAGGAGAATAAATCTAATTTATTCATAGACATCAGAAGATCATTATGAGGAAGATTTATTCCAATCAGCATTAATTGTTGATGGGATTCGGTGTAATCTACACTCAATGGCTCGGATTCGTCGCAATCAAAAGCGAACGGCCTAGATTGACCAATCCACAGGCCGCCGCCATCTCCAAGAGGCAATCATTGGCAACCCTAATGAGAACATCCCACTATTAAATAGCAAGGTGCCATTCCCTTGTAAACAATATACGGTCAGAGAGGAGATACGCCCATACAGAGAGGCTCCCCCAATAATCAGAGAGAAAATACACAGAGAGAGAGAGAAGCCAGAAGAGTAATAGAGGGAGAGCAAGAAGATCATTTCTTCATCAACGCCAACCATCTCTTCACAGGAGCCAAGACTGCATACCGATCGTCCAAGGAGTAAGGCAGGGCTGCCGTCGCCTTTCCGAGCCTCTATCGTTACCCCCCAGAATCTAAAATAAACAATTGTACTTAGACTGCTGTACCTAGGTTTTCGTCCCTAGGCTTTCTTTGTACAAGCGAGTTTGTAACGTGAAGTAAAAGTCCGGTCCTCCGATAATTGTTCTGTTCTTTTATATTTCATGGCAAACACGATGGCGACTCTGCTGGGGACAAACTTCTCCACGACTGAGGAGTTGGTGACGCAGTCGGATGCAGCCAAACTTGGCTCCACGCAACAAAAGATGGTCGTCCGCTTCGACCAACAGGCGTTGAAGAGATGCTCTCCGAAGGAAGCGCTGGCCCCGTCCAGAAGCGCACCCGCGGGACGAAGGCTCGCAAAGAGTGGAGGCCAAAACATTTGCTCCCCCAAGCCCTCGATGGGATGCCCTCTGTTGCTCAAGACGGCGAGAGAAAGACTCTCCTGCGGCCCCACTTCAGACCGTAGACAACTCTGCTGTCCCCAAGTCCGGCAGAAGAAAATACTATGATGCTGGACTTGTAGGGGCAAAGAGGAACTCTATACGATCCGAACCGCATAAGGGTATACCCGCAGGGAGAAAGCTCATGCGGCAATCCGCCAGCCGCATGGAGAAAGCTCATGCGGCTACATCCGCCAGCCGCATGAAGAAAACTCATGCGGCCACATCTGTCAGCCGCATAGTATACGGCTACAGTCGCCAACCACATGGATGAAACTCATGCGGCTATGAAAGTCAATCGCTTGCAGAAAACCCATGCGGCCACAGTTGCCGACCGCATGCGGCCAGCCTGTACGATCGTGGCCAGCGCACAA
>JANAVB010006200.1:4289282-4291782 GCA_029216955.1 Iris pallida
TTGGACTTCCATAGGTCAAATGGGGTTAGAACAAAATTCTCTACAACATAGAACACTAGATTTTGAAACAAAGAAGTTTGATAGATCAAATCCAAGAAAACTGAAATAGCACCAAACTTAGATCTACACAAAACTAGCCATTAAAATCAAAGACTCCAAGAACTAACTTGTAGAGGATGATGAGAGAACAATATAGACAAATCATATAAAAAATCAAAAAATAAAAATGCAAGAACTCTCCATTTGGTGCAGATGTACTTGCCTCTCTCCAATGGCTAGGGTTTTGGTGGAGGAAGAAAGAAAATGAGAGTTGTGAGGAGAAAGAAGAGAAGAGGGTTTAAGTATCAAGTCATGTTAATCTCCCACCATCCATTCCTCCCTACACAATCTAGACCATCCATGCTTATCATGTGAACCAAGTTAAACCAAGTTGGTTCAACAGGAGCAATAAACCAAGAGCTAAGTAAAGCAGAAATAAAATACAGAAAAATAATTAGCATAAAATTAAAGAAATTAGATACAGAATAAATGCATGATAAATATTAAATAAATGCATTCAAGCAGTACATATATTAAAATACGTATCTGGGAACGTGGAGTAACAAACAAGCACCCAATAACGTCTCATAGAAGAATACTGTCGATAAGGGGCACGGGCATGAACTATTCTGACCGTAGCTAACTCGGCGTATCTTAGTCCTCCAAAGGAGTTCATCATCAAAATTAAAGCTTCTTTGAATGAGGAGATCCACATCCCACAATGTGCTAAACCGCCAAGGATGAGGATCGATCAAGTTTATTCTCACAAGAAGAAGTCGTGTGAAATGAGAACCAATTCTTTCCCTTTCCTGCTATTTATAGGCCAGGGAAATCAAGACTCATGCGCCAAATAGCAGCTCTCCCCGAAGTTAATGCAATGATATGCATTTTATGGCAATGAATCTGCCACCTTAAATTCAGCTAAGTCAAAAGTCATCAATACGAGCCTCGAAATGCTCAAAATAGGTTGACTAAAGGAGATACGCCCAAAAGCTGATGCGTTCTTCAGACAGATGTGCCCTACAAAAGATGCACTCTAAAGGGCCTGCACCTCATGTGCGATGCACCTACGAGAAGCTTTCTACCATCAAAGAATGTCAGAAGTCAGCAACACGCCACTCGACGACAGTAAAGATAACCGTTTTTTAGAAACTATGGAGACATAATCATCACTCTTTGTCGGATATAGTTTGCCTTGGCACATAGCCAACTGATCACCCGCATGCGCCTCTATGGCCATGCGCTTAAACTTTGCATGCGCCCCTACAACCATGCTCCCGGACTTACTATTTGACTCCAAAAGTCAGATATCAAGTCTCTTCATGTGCTACGACCTGAGCGCATCTAAGCAGATCATCCTGTAACAAAACTAAGATCTTTGAGTGATATACACGCGACATGTGTCATTGACTCAGTTCTATTCAAGAATGGGTGCTGTAACATCCCATCCCAAAATACTTAAGACTAAGTACGTATCCATGCCAGCTATACACATACAAAGTATACTCTAATATATGGAAACCTCGTACGTGTATTAAGCTGTGAAATGCAGTAAACCATGATACTAAATCTCATCCACCAATAAAAGAGTAATAATATAAATCAACTACGAATTTTGTCATTTATACATGTAGTTCGGCGGAGACAAATCTACTACCAATATTTTAAATAAAAAAGTACAGAAAAGGATAGATAAAAATGACTATGAATGATCCAAGAGCAATCCTCCACGATAGAAAGGGAAGATCATGATCTTGGCTAGAGCACCTGCAAAATATCATCAAAGCACACACCTGGAGAGATCACCAGGTCCTCAGAGGGATGTAACAATACAGGAAGAACATGCCATAAATACTGAATATAAATTATGTCATAACATCACAAACTAAAAGTAAAGTGTTCCAACCATAACACGGCCCAATATCCCATCATCGAAACTGTAGACTACCGCTACCACCAACAAGGACAAGGGACAGCGCACTATTCTACGATGTGACATTGCCCCGTGCCATTACTAGAACGAAGTATGACATGAAATTAAATAAGGTCACCTAACCAATCTAGTATGCAATTTAGAAGACATCTCAATGTATGGGCAGGTGAAGGCTGACTCCCCCAAGACTAACTCATGACACACACACGTCAAGTACCAATACTATCAGCCAGCATAACTCAAGGCTAGCAGCCCACGTGACCCATCAGTCCACATAGCTCGAGGCTAGTGACTGTCGCAACACGACTACCGTAATACACAGTTACTACGGCTTTTGGATTTGGGTAGCCCATATCTAACTGTCTTCACCCTCCCAAGGGTCACTGTCAAAAAGGTAGTCCGCTAAGACTAGGTCCACTTGTATATAAAATACAAGCAAGAAAATAATTGAAAGCAAAATAAAGTAACTATAAACAGCAAGTCATGGATCCAACTAAAAATAAACATGAAATAAATATGCAGTAATCA